>JAKSZT010036119.1:9451583-9571225 GCA_026826555.1 Tolypeutes matacus | reverse complement strand
AAAAAAAAAAAAAAAAAAAAAAAAAAAAAAAAAACACCTTTGCAACAATCCCCCTATTAGGTCTCTCCAGAAGTATTAATGTCAAATAATTACAAGGTTCTTTTGTACTCTTCAGTAAAACAGCTTATATGCTAAGACTTCAAAACAGTCTAAAGAAGTACTAAAGCATTTGATGTGCACACAAATGACCTGGGAGCTTGTCAAAATACAGAAACTGATTCGATAGTCCTAGGGCCTGAGATTCTGCATTTCTAATAAGCTTCCCAGGTTATACCCTAGCTGCCAGTCCATGGACCACACTGAGTAGCAAGAGTCTGAAAAGAATTATCAAGGTTTGGTGCTATTGCTACTCTAACATATATGTTCTTTATTTCAGTCAAGTATTAATAATGTACTTAAAATAATTCCAAAGAATGTATTTCCAGTCTCTAATTTACTATGAGCCTGGGCACAATAAGTTAAGGAAGTAAATAGTGTTGATTGATTGTAGTACTTGCCTTTAAAGGTATAAAAATAATCCTTTTTATTTAAAGAAGACAAATATGGCAGATTTAAATGTTAAGGTAGGCCCAAATGGCAAATCTTTATCAACACTGTATTATGAATTGGCATTAAGATTGAAAAATTATGTCAAAGATATAAGTTTTATAGGAAAAAGAAGGTTATCATAAAATGTGAAAATGTTGTTTACTTTACTTACTCTAAAACTTCATAAAGTTTAAAAATGCTACCTATATATTGCAAATATATAGAGGTATATATCCTTCCAAATATTCCAAGAAGGAAACTATACCATAAGATGTCATCTAATGTTAAAACATAGCATTACTTTATATACCATTAAATAGGTATTAAATAGGAAAAAATATGGCCAATTAAATATGACACAATACTTTCTTAGCTGCTTACGAATGAGCTCTGTAAACTTAGAGGTAGAGTCTAATCACATCACTCACTTGCATATATAAAAAGGAATGTATTAGTAAAAATAATTGATTACAGTGTTAGCAAAATTTCTTAACATTCATTTCTGACTCTTCTGAATCACTTTTCAACTCAGATTCAGTCTTTTATTCCCATATATATTTGTCTTCTGTGCCATTAAGAGCATTTGTGATGCAATATTTCTTAATAGTCTTTCACTATTGTTTCCGGAATATTCTTCCAAGCTACTGACACCTATTTTGAAAGATTTGATGTTGGCACTTTATTGATCAGAAGGTGTCAGAGATTTTCAGAGGGAAGCCAAGACTCACACACAAATGGTCTGTAAATTGAGACGTCCAGAGGTTTCTATTTTCCAGACACAGTACCAGGAATAACAACAAAGTTTGGGGTGTGTGTGCATGTGTGTGTGTGCATGTGGGTAACCAGAGATGGCTACATCACTCCTGCCACCTGGACAACAGTATTTTTAAAATACATCTTGAATTCAGCGATATTAAACTTGGAAGAAGAAATCCTTCATTTTATAATCAACGGAAATATACTCTTCCCCCAACATATTCAAAGAACTCCTCACTTTTAAAAGAACTATCTCAAGGCACTAGTATTCTAGGAATCTTATTTTTTGGAAAACGTTGCCCAAGATGTTTTCCATCCCTATGCCACATTATATTACTGTGACACAAGTTGATTTAAATTATTCCTTTTTTTCTTGTGTATATAAACTTTCTGGATAAGATACATTCATTATATTCCAGGTGTTCAAGAAAAGTTTCTAGATGAAGCCCCGGAATGATCATAGAAATGTTCCCAGTCTGCTTCCCAAACAAGCTTAAATCTCATGTACTCTTCTTATGATTAAAATGTTCCTCCTACAAGTGTCTACCAAGGAATTTCTTACCTTTTAATCTCATATAAATATCCACTTTTTCTGGCATACTTCAGTAAGTATTATAACCCTATTCTAACGTGCTGGTGTTTGCCGAAACATCTTAGTGGAAGAGGGTTGAGAAAATCTAAGTTCTAATCACAGCATTGCCATTTGCTGACTAATACGTTACTCCTACAATCATCACTCAAATGAAGATAACACTCTTCCTACCAGCTTCACAAGGCTGTTTTAATGATCATTAGACTTATACCAAAAACCACTCTAAAGGGTACAAAGTGCAATCTCTGCTTTTATTATACATATTACATTCTGCTCAATCCTCTATTTGACTTCAATTTTGTTATTTATCTGACACAAACGATAAGCTCCCCAGTAAAAGTTTGTGTACTTCCAGAGTATCCTTGCCACTGATAAACGTCATTAAACACTAACAGTTATAAAATTTCTGAGAATCATTCTATTTGAGATAACCATAAATGAGTTCCCCACGACTCAGTGAATCCACTTATTGAAGACTTTCCTATATTAATTAAAAATTGGAAGTTGGCTTTTGTTCGTACTGAAAAAATTGACATTTGGGGCCAGATAGTTCTTTGTTGTGGGGCTGCCCTGTGCATGTTTAGCAGCATCCCTGGTTTTACCCACTAGATGCCTGTCCCACCACACACACACACACACACACACACACACACACACACACACAAACTGTGATAACTAAAAATGTCTCCAAACATTGGCAAATATTCCTTGGGGGACGAAATTGTCTCTAGTTGAGAACCTATCATACATCAAGCCACATTTATACCACATCATAATTTTTTGAATAATTTCCACGGGCTTTATCATATTACTGTAGTTTAGGAAAAATAATAACTTAGAATCAGAGCATATTTTTCCAGAGACTTCTAAACACTTTCTGGATAATCATCTGTTTCATAAATAGGTTTAGAAAATAGGGAAAAACAGGTAAGGAAATGAGGCACAGAGAGATTAGGGGCAAATTTGCTGATCTCAATGAGTTACAAATTTAGTAAAATAATCAAGTCCACGTCCAGCGTTTCCCCCCACTGGTTCCAGGACAGTTGAGAGGTCAATTGAATTGCTTCCTGCTATGTGAACCAGAAAATTTACAGTTGGGTTCTGGTGGGAAATTGAAAAGTAAAGAGAACCCAGCTGGATTTTCTGATGCTTATGTTGATTTTTTTTAAAACTCAGGTAGACTTTTAAAATCAGCAACATTTTCTGTAATCTAGTAAAAGGTAAAATAAATAAATAAATAAATAAATAAACATGGAACCCCAAAAGGTCATTTAATAAAGTTGCTTCTCAATGTGTAAGTGTCTTTAAAATTCATCCCCATGGTACCGTATGTCAGTTTAAAAAAAAAAAAATCTGTGGTTATAGAGCCATGAACAGAAATATAGAGCATTAGCTCTCATAATGAACACTATTAATTGCACTCTCATATAGTGGGACTGATTCTGCAAATAACTATGAGATCATGTTCACTTAGCGCTTAGTCAGAAGTAATGGTCTGCTGATTTCCCCAAAATATTGTTTTTTTTATACCTCTGCATTTCCATTCTATGCAATGCTGACATTTTAACCAGTGTATCCAGTAAGTTATGAATCACCAGCAGACACAAAATGAGTCAGTTACAGAATTACAACCATGATTTGTCTAAGAAGCCTTTTAAGTATATCATAACAGAACAATCCCCTTGATTTCTCTTGCAAGTCATGCTCTTTCTTCTAAAGATTAGCATGAAGATGTCCACTTATTTTTCTGATCTCCATTTACAACTGTAAGCTGAATTCACCAAAATTATATCCTTATTATATCCTTTGTTGAATGTACTAAGTTTTATATGAACACTTTGTATTTTTGTAAAAAGTAACCTTCTCATGATTTAAAATTTTTAAATAGCGAACAGGGATATAGGATGCAAAAAATTTCCCACCAAGCCCAGGTCTCTGTCCCAGCCCTTGGAAACAATCTGTGCCAATAGCTTCACAGATATCTTTCAGAAACGTTGAATGTATTCAAATTTCTTCTTAAAGAAAGCTGTTTTTACTAAAGCACAAATCATTCTTACCTAATCAAGAGCTCTCATTTTTTTTTAGGCAATAGTCTCTGACAGAGTTAACCCAACCTGCCCAAAATCTCCTTAGTAGTTTTAATCAGGTCTTTACACTAAGTAGGCATCGCCTCACAATTCGGAAGTAGAAGCATATTTTTAAACATATTGTTAATGAAAAATCCTCAGTGAAACCTGCCCTGAATATTCTATCATAATCAGCTCAAACTTTATCCTATAAGTACCATTTTAATTTTATTCTTATGTAGAAATAATGTTACTTTCCTCAAATCAGGTTTGAAATGGCAAATCTATTACTTCAAAAATAAAATATCCTCAGGGTCCTCTATTATATATTCCCAGGGACCACTAAACCCTTATCTTTATTTTGATTTTATTTTTTAATAATTGAGGTTGTTAATGAACTCATATATCATAAGGGAAAAAATCTACAGGAATGGATAAGCCAGATTCAGATTTACAGTAGATCATAATAAAAACCACATGACAACTATAGAAGCTAGCATACGACCCAAAAGAAATTAGGCAAGATTTAGAGCAGATGAAAGTTTATTGCTAATTAAGTATTATGCATGGCCTTGGAACTATTCTTTCTGCTACAATTGTTCCATGGTTTCTGCCACAGATTTACCGTAAAATTTAGTGAGAGAGGTCCCAGTGGATGTTTTATAATATTGTCAAAGTGTCTGAAGCCTAAGGATTCTCTAAACTAGTAGAAATCCAGCAGAAATGGGTGAGGAGATTAAGTATGATTAGAATATGCTGCATGATTCTGATTTTGTACTCCTCCCCTAACACACCTTTTAGTCAGGTCCTTCAAGATGAAATGGCCAAGACAAATATGTAAGAAACAGATTAGGGAACTATGTATAAGAGAAAATGGGGAGAGGCTGGGCCAGCAAACTGTGATGCAAGTCTGTCTGAGTGAAGGAGAGAGGAAAGAGAGGAAGGTGGATGGAAGTGTCTTAGTCTGCAATATATCCTAAGGAAAAGTTGGCAAGGCCTCATCAGGGTGTCCTCAAGACAATGTCATCCCTGTGCATTCATTGGGAACAGCCTGTGGGAGTTGTGGACTCTGCAGAAACTGGTGATAGATTCCAGAGCCCAGCATCTGGGGCCTTCAGCTAATTATGCCCCCCACAATAGATGATCCCCCAGGCTCATTCTCCTGGCTGCACACACCATCTTAGATAAGACTCCCTACTCCAACCATATCTTAAGGCTGACCTCTAGCTTCATATACATATAAAATTGAATATCCTTATCTCCAGAGTTTCAGCATGACTCCCCAACTCCACGATTACCCTCAAGAGAAATGTTTCAGATTCAAAAAGGACAACAAAAGATCAGCAAAGCAATATGATTAAACTAATCCACTCTAAGAAGGGAATGATTGCTATGCCTCCTGCTTTAACCCTTCTAAAAGCTTTAACTTGCCAAGCTAAATGGATTTTTGACACATATTTTTATTAAGTTAAAATATATATACAGTAAAACACACAGATATTAAGTGTAAAGATTGAGTTTTGATATTATATATACCCAAATAAATACTACCCCACTCGAGAGAACATTTCATTCACCCCAGAAAGTTTCCTCATGCCCCGTTTCAAGCGATTCCAACCTCCCCTTAAACAATCACTGTTGTAATTTCTATCTTGAGAGACTAATTTTGCCTATTCTAGAACTTCAAATAAATGGAATCATACAGTATGTACTTTTGTGTGTCTGGCATTTTCACTATTTTTGAGATTCACCCCTATTGTAAATATGGTCAGTACATCATTTGCTTTTACTGCTAAGTAGTATTCCATTGTATGGATATACCACAATCTGTTCATCCATTCTCCTGTTGACAGACATTTGGATTGTTTTCAGTTTGGTGCAATATGAATAAAACTGCCCTGAACATTCATGTAGAAGTTGTTGTGTGGGCATGTGTTTTCATTTCCTTGGGTCATTACCCAGGAGTGCAATCTCAGGGTCATAAGGTTGATGTATATTTATAAGAAAGTTTTAAATGTTTTCCAATATTTTATATCATTTTACACTCCCTAATTGGTGGAATTTTAAGAAGTATGGGGTGCTATTTTGGGCCTTTTCTCAAATCACACTACTCAACCAATTCCAGCTACATAAAAGTCTAGCCCTATCAATAAAAAGAAAAATTCATAGATGCCTTTCTTCTAGCTAAGACATACAGATGCTCTAACACCCCAAAATTCAGAGAATATTAAAAGTTGCCCGAAGTCAAACAGCTGCTAAGTGCAATAAGGATTCACATTCAGCTCCTTTGACAGCAAAGTTATTGGCATTTACCCAAAGCACAGCACTGGAGAAACTACAGCTTTAAACATAGGCCAGAGGTGAAGGAAGAAGAGAAAAGCAACTAAGTGGCAGACTCTCCTCTACTTACTACAGAAATGAGTGTGAATGACCATCTGCTCTCCCTAATCCTCCCCCTGTCCAGGTCTATTCTTCAGTTCCATCTACTTTCTTAGAAATATAGGGGATTTGATAACCTGATGCCACTTCATTACACATCTGGGAAACCTGAAAGGAGCTTCGAGGGATATTCCTCATATTCCTTCCTTCCCAATCTGATCCCAAGGGATTGCTGTTGTTACTGTCAATTAAAAGAAAAAAAAAAAAAAAAGATTAGGAAACAGACTCCATGTTTTTATATTTTAGCAGGGATCACACAGAATGGTGTCTTTCATCACCCCTTAGTTGTTGGCTTCTTGAAAACATACTATAACTGTTATAACTCAATATTGTCACTGCCAAGCATTGTAAAGGCTAAGAGCCAGGCAGACAGAGAATGATGAATGAATGAATCCCAACCAAGCCTTCTGGCTTCAAGTTCAGAACTCTTTTATTAGGCAATGTATATTAGAACCCTATTTTCTTCATTTTTAAAACCAAGAGTCCCTACAAAATGACTTCTAAGATTTCATTCAATTTTGAAAGGCTAGGATTCCACGTCTGCACTCAATACCAGCCTTTATCAGAAAGGCACCAGCACTTTTCTTTGGGTGCACCTTAAATGCAGTCCTTGAATGCAGAAGGGGTACCTACTGTGATTCATGAGCAAAAAGTTTCATGGGATAAAGGTTGCCAAAAACCTAAGAGTCGATCCAAAAGTGGATTGACTGAACACATTACCCTTTTCAAATGGCACAGGCTTGAAAATCAGAGGATTCCCACCTTTGCTGGGGAAACTGTTAGGAGTTCTGGAAAAATTACTTTCATGAAAAATATAAGCTCCTTATCTGCATTTGTTAAAACACTTCAGAAAAAGCAGAATACAAAAATAAAAATTAGCCTAAGGAGCAAGCAACGTGAGAAAACTATCCACCACACATGTAAATCAATGCTCAAAAAATAAGACACCCCATCATCTCTTGATCATGTATACAACTCCAACTGTCCCTAAGAGAGCCAGGTTCTTCCCTTTGATCTTCTGCCAGTGTCATCTCTGGGGTGTTCCTGAACATCGCCACCTGCCCTCATATCAGATTGAGAATTTAGCTTAAAGACACTAGTTTTACCAGGTTTTTGTGCCTGATATCAGCCAAGCGTCCTTTTTTATTGCAGAAACTCTAAAGGAAAGTAAACCTCCACATTCTCTACAGAAGTAGAAATCATGCCAATCCAACCTTTTCAATCCACGCTTACATATCCAGTCCAGACAGGCAAATGATAAATTAAGAGTCCCCCTCAAGGGATGCTAAGGGGTATGGAAACTTTCTTTTTGGAGTAATGAAATTGTTCTAAAATTTGTGAGATGATGAATGTACAACATAGTGATTATACTAAAACCATTGATTATACACTTTGGATAGATCGTAGGGTATGTGAAGATATCTCAATAAAACTGCTAAATAATTGTGCGATAGCCAGAAATAGCTATGTACAGCAGGGGAAACAGTGATTGAAAGGTGAGGAATTTTCTTGTCTGTTTTTTTAATTGAAATAATGAAAAGGCTCTAATGATGATTGAAGTGATGAATGCACAACTGTGATTATACCAAATACCATTGATTGTACACTTTGGATGAATTGAATGCTTTATTAATATGTATCAATAAAATTGATTTGTTCCCCCCCCCAAAAAAAAAGTCCCTCTCTTTATGTGAAATGTCAAGAAATAATTCATTATTCAATCCCTTTACTCTACTGCACATGTATCAAGAAAATTTAATCTATAGGAAAAGATCATCCTGAACAGTAAGCCTCTCTGGTATGTCATTTTACATAATTTAATGGAAACTCCAGCTTTCAATCCACTGGGTATATATTACCATCCTCAGAGTGTTTTCTTAGACACAATATTCAATCTCCCATCAAGCTGAGTGATCTTACCCAAGATGATAATGAAAAGACCCCCAAGATCCTTCAGGTAAGCAATTAACACCTTTGGACTAGGCTGATTTATCTCTGTTTTTGGAAAGGCTTCAGTATATACAAATCATGCATTCATTCTTCAATTCAGAATCCTGTTGCTTCTGAAAAGAGAATACCCTTGGTCCTGTGGAGATAAAAATTGACCCTATTTTCATGTCTGGAGTAACTCCTATTTGGATACTTTAATTTGTTTCACTGTATGCATAGCAGGAAATACTATAATTAATTTTCTAGCAACTATTAACTTGAACTGAGAAAATAAGCCAAAGACAAATTATATCATTTTAAATGGGTCTTCCACTCCCAATTCCCTTCTTAAATACTTCATTGACTTTTCATTATTTTTGGGAAAAGACCAAATCCAGTTGTGGTCCCCATGGCCCTGCATGACCTTGTACACCCCTTCCTCTCCAGTGCCTCCCATTGCTGCTCCCTGGCTCTCTCTGCACCAGTACACACACCTACCTCCAGTTTCTCCAAGAGACTTTGCTTCCTTCCACCATGGGCACTATGAACATACTGAAAACCCATCCACACCCCCTGTGCTTACCTGTACTCTCCCCTAACAGGGTTACATTACTGTTCTCTTCCTTCAGATCTCAGCTCAATGATCACGTCCCTCAGGAAAACACTCAGGCAGCTTACTGACCAAGCCTGGTTTTATTATGTGTTTCCCCATCATAATTATCAAGGTAGTAATTTTAATTTTTTATGATTTTTTGTTAAATATCACCTTCTCCAATAGATAAGTTGCATGAGTCAAAGACCATAACTTTTTTTGTAGTCATCAGCACAGCTCTTAGCATATGGTGTTGAATAAATATTTGTTGAAAGAATAATTTTAAGAAACGAAGTTTTTTAAAAAAATGTAATCCATATAAGGAATAAACATTTTAGATAGGAAGATGCTAAGCAAGAATAATTACAACATATAAAAGAGAGCACTAATAGAAATCAAGGGGAAATAGAAATAATATTGGCTTTAAAGAAGAAAAAGTATGCTATTTTGTTGGGGAGAGAAGGACTCATGTAAAAATCAATTTGGTGACACTATATCAAGATCCTTGGTATTTTGTTCGGTTATTTGTATGAAAATGACTCATTCTTCCTTTCAAACAACAAAAGCTCAATCTTACATTCGAAAATGTCTGAAGCACAATTGTTGCCTCAACACTTTGATTAGAAAGAAACTATTTATAAATTTGTGTATAAAAAGATATTTTCCTCTAACTTGCCTTCTTACTCAAGACCAATAAACATCCTGTTTGATTACTCCAAGTGTGAATGGCATAGATAACTGTGAGCTAAGCTCTTTCACTAAAGCAGGCAGAATCTAGAAGAAATCCCATTCACTGATAATATGCAAAACCCCCGAAATTATAATGAAAATGGGGACTACCAACCTTTAGTTTGGTTTTCACTGAAACTTTATCCGTCTAGATTGACATTGTTTTATCGTGAAACTGTGGAGTGTCCAGGATGTGGGTGTCTCAGGATGAAGTGAGCAAAGATAGAGTACTGACTCAGAATCAGTCATCCCAGGGGCTGCCTTGAAATGAAAAGGCGACCTACAAATGGTGTGTGAAGCACAGATGTATTACTGACTGCATTGTCCTCTGAAAGAAGGAAATTATTCTCTTTCACACATCCAGCCACTATGCCTGGTATATATGTTGCTCATCATTTGTTGATTGAGATAAATATGATAGCATTATAGCATGCATTTGTAAGGCATAGTACAACCAAAAAGAAACAAGTCTTATTATGTCAGTTGAGCTGCTTACCTGATATTATCTACCTGGGGCACCAGAAACTCACCTTCAATAGGGAATTTCCACTTCCAGTGAAATGATTGAATAATTTAATAAAATCTGCAAAGTCTTTAAAAATTGGAAAATTGTAGAGACTATAAAAGATTAAGTGAGAATAAGCAAACCAAAAATTGATGAGAATTTTAGGATAAATGTGAACAAGTTTTGTAATCAGTAATTCAGAACACGATCCATTGAAATTCTGCTTTAAAAAAGCAAAGTCCTTATCAAGTCAGTCGTTATTCCATTTTGGTCTGAATACCTCTTTTTGGATTTCCCAAGTTCTGCTCTTCCTTTTCTGAGATTTATCTTTCGCAGCAGGCTAAGTGTTGCAATAAATAATCCACAAATCTCACTGACTTTAACCAACAAAGTCTCTTTCTTGATTGAGTCACAATCGGTGCAGATTGACTGAAGGTAGAGGGGTGGTCTACTCCACGGTTATTGAAGCGGACCAGGCTCCTTTCAATTAGTGGCCCCGCCAGGCTTTATCTTGTGAAGTACACCCTGAAGTCCTTCACTGGATTCTCTATACACTGCTGGCCAGAGACATTTGAGAAGGATATGAAGGCTTTCATGTGGGATGTATAGGCCAGGCCTGAAAGTGATATGCATCTCTTTTTGCACACTACCATGGTCAGAAATTAGCTACATGTAAGGCAGCTGGAAAATTTAGAAAAGCAAAATACCAAGGAAGAAAATTTTAAACAGCTAGCCAGTTTCTGCCACAGGGTCCCATATCTCCTGGCCCCAGGTGCTCTGGGCTGGGCTGTCACTTCTATGCAGCAAGGATCTCATCGATAATCTCCACTTACGAACTTGCTTAAAATTGACTTTATTCACATTTATCTAACCAATGTGCTCTACAAAATGCTTGCCACAAGTTAGTTATTAACCTGGAAATTGTTTCTCTATCTTGTTTTGAGAACCTTTTGTTGTGTGTCTGCCTGATGTGTATTCTTGTTCTGCAGTGAATGAAGAATGCCTGAAATATTCTTGTATGTAGGAAGGAGATAATTATCTCATTTATCACCCACTGAGTTGATAAACCCATTAAAATTCCACCCCCCAGTTGCAACAACCACAAACTATTCCTCAACTTTTTAGCCCTCCATCTTACATAAAATTACCGATATTTACATATTTGTTTATCTCTGAGACATCCAGGAAACTTTAGTCCTAAAGTATTATTCTTCCTTCCCCCAATTTACTGCTTTCCTGGGCTCAAAAAAATAGTGATAATGAATGACCTGAAAATGACTGTTTCCTACAATACTGAAAAGCTTCACTTGATCCATGTATGTTCAGCTCAATAGGATCGCTAACCCAAACCTTTGTACTTTTTTTTTTTTCCAACTGGAAGAAAAGAACTGCACTTTAATTTTGTTTTAAAAATAAAATTAGTTATTTTATATTAAAAATCTTAATATAGTCTAGAAACCTCCAACATATTTTTATTATCAGAAATGATTTTAATGGATTTTCTCTAGTATGTCATTAATACTAATCCATTTTGTTTTATTGAGGTCAAGCTACATTCCCTCTTGTTCCCTAGGAAAAGGAAATTAGGTAAAAATTAGCTCACTGTGGTTATATTCACTTTATATTGCTGCATAAAAGAGAAGGCTGACTAAAGGGCAAGCTGGTACCTTGCAAAGATTAAGCACTTTATTAGACCAGAGTTCCTGTGATGGTAGGGGAAGGAAATAAAGAGGGAAAGACAATCTATAAATAAAATTGTCAGAGAACCATTGAAGGTAGAGGTTATTGACTTTTGGAAATTTAAAATATATAATTTTTTTAATGTGTAAATGCATTAGTTATTAAGCCACACAAAGTCAATTTTAAGTGGCTTATCTTATCTTCTTTAGCTACAAGTAGAGCTAACCACAAACATGTATTTTTGCCTGTAGGTGTCCTATTCCTAAGAGCTTAAAGCCTATTTTATCATCTAAGTTACAAGTACAATACACACACGTATATACATGTATGTACACATACATTTTACAAATATATAAATGCATGGTATATATACTGGGTACAGATAAATACACATAAGTAAATGTCACACATCGTGGATATTGGAAGCTGACTCTCTCAAACTCCATTCTTTCTTTTAGTTGGAGGGGCTAGAAAGCTTAAAACTACATTTTAGACCCCTTTAAGCAAAGATTTTGATGCAGATTAAGTTATGCCATTTGATGTACTTATGCAAAACTTAAAAGACAAAAGTGGAAGAATTTTCCTGTGCTTTTGGTTCTTTCTGCTGGCAAGCAATGTCATTGAAATGGAAGTTGCCTTCTGAAGCCATGTTACAGGGTCTATTCTCCAATTGTCTAGGTGTTAAGAGAAGGTATATCAGCTTCTTGCTTCCTGTTCTTTGGATCACTGAATAGGTCCATTCTCCAGAAACATGGCTGATGAGAGGATATTGACTGCAGAAGCTTTAGTACATATCTGCTTTGTTACAGGTCATTAATATATAAATTAGTTATGGGGGTGTCTTGTACTCATAGCACTATTTATGGTACCAGAGTTAGTAGATTTTATAGTTAAATTATCAGTTGTTCTGGAAATTATTTCTGGAGGCCCACTGTTAAACCCATTCCTTTCCAATAACATGTAAGAATCTAATTTCACGTATTAGAATCCTCCCTAACTAAAGGGAACAGAGTTTTCAGTTCACTATACCAAACTCTGATTGTTATATTACATTTTAATTTTTTTTTAAACAAATATATATTCATATAATATAGGCTGTTCCATGCAATATGTGGGACATACTTACATTTAACAAATTACTTGTTGATTATCTACAATTCAAACTTAACTTGGCATCCTGAGATTTGTCTAGTGACTCTTCTCATATGTCACATTGAGGAGTTTAAATGGCTTACTGTATGTAATAGGACAAAGACCTTATTTGAATCTGATGAATCTGTAGTTTGGATTGTGTCTCTTTACTGTGTGACAGGTCAGGCAAAGGTACAACTGTTTTTTTCTGAGTTTTAAATTCTTGCACAATGGATTTGTAAATGCTGCATAGCATGGAGAAGAGAGAGAAGGGGTTGGTGGAGAAAAAAAAAACAAGATTCACACAGCTTTCAGGATATAGTTCAAAAGCTGAAATTTGAAGGGAAATCACATGGATATAATGCCATCCTTCTCAGAATTTTAATCAGAGGCCAAATGAATGTTTCCCCAGAATCCCCTATCAATTGCAAACACTGACATTCACATAGCTCTCGTGGCACCTGCTTCCACCAAATGCCAGTGTTTTACATTTCTCAGTGTTTTAAACTCGAATTTGTTCACTGCTACCAGGTATGAACAGATGCACCAGAGAGAACCTATTTGAAAGTGGGTGGCTTATTACGAAGAACTTAGGGCCTATAAAAAAATTCCAACAAGAGCAGGAAGAAAAAATAAAAAATACCAGAAGCTCTAAAGAATCTCTTCATAATAAAACAGAATAGTTATCTAGAAATTCTGCAAGTATGTCAAGGAAACTTGTTTTAGCACCACTTTGCACTCTGGTATAATCTCCTAAGAGTTACCTCTATCTTAGATTCTAACACAGAATTGAACTACTCTCCTACTTAAAAGACTTTTTCTTAAGGTCAATAAAGTGATCTCCCAGGACAAACCTGCAGGGAGAGAGCTCCCATTTTGGATGAAGACATACAGCCATTTTCTTGGTTTTAACTATCTAATATCATGTTGCTAATACAACTACCCTGAGTTCATTTGGCTTCGTAAAATTGTTTCCCACATTCATTTCATCTAATGGAGATTCTAGCCCATGTTTTCTAATATAGCAGCCACTAACTATGGATAATTTGGACTGAGAAGTGCTATAAGTGTAAAACATATACTGGATTTTAAAGACAGTTAGAAAAATTATATAAAATATCACAAATAATTTTTACATTGACCAGATATGAAATGATAATATATCTGACTAAATAAAATATATTAAAAATTTTACTTGTTTCTTTTTATTTTTAATGTGACTACAAGAAAATTTAAAATTCTATACATGGTTGACCTGTGTGGCTCCCCTTAATAGCCAAAGCATATTTTAATCAAAGTCTAGCAATTGTTCTAATTGAAGGAAGAAAATGATCATGGGATCACGGGAATCCCTATAATTTTTGTTTAACATTTATGTAATCTAAGCATCTTTTAAAATATATATGAAAAAATATATTTATGTAAGCAAATGCACATATATGCATATATATCATTTTACAAATAAAAAAAATTTGCTGTAGAACACGTTGAAATCTTCTCTGCTAGTCCTACTGAGATGAAAATCACTGTATAAAGAGCATCTGTGTTTCAATGAATATTATGAGGATGTTTAAGGGGTCTGTGCTAGGATAATGCAGATCTGGTTGAAGAATATTCTTATATCTAGCTTCAAATTATTTTCTCTTAGCTAAATTTCCTTCTTATCTCTTCTAAACTCTGGGTCCATTTTCTTTCATTGCCTTCCATTCCAGGCAGCTCTATTTTTGCAGAGCCATGGCAGGACATTTTAAAATTCTAATGGAAAACACTAAAAAGAAAATCTGTAGAATCACTAGTGACTAACTACTGGAAACCTATTTTCTCAGTCTTCTTCCATGTTGTTTTCTTTGTATTCTCAAGATGATAATATATTGTGTATTTGAATTGCTGAAAAATTGAAAATGAAGTTTAAGATATATGTATATAAAGCATATGCTGTATTGGTGCAATAATGGTAATTAAAATATGGAAAAAGAAAAAAAAATACAAGGTAAAGTATATGATTCAAGTAGCCCTTCTGAATTGCTCTTTGTTTATTAGCTGATGAATTTTCTGAAAAGTGTCTTACAAATATTTGTCCCAAGTCTGCTTCCTTTATTGTGACATTGAGATCTTTCAATTATACCAGAGACTCCTGGAGCTTATGTCAAAGTTGGAAGATTTTGAGCGTCACACATTTTAATTTTTAAAAGTGTTCAACTGTTCTCTGTGTGGTCCATTTGCTTCTATCTGTACTGGATGTTTCAGCTCATTCTTTACAGGTAAAAGCACCTATTGCAACTTCCTAAGAATCTGCTCACACTTTCTCAGAATAATTTGCACACCCCCCCCCAAGTTGTTGCAACAAGTGTTCTGTCATTGTCCATGTATTCTAGGAACAGCTTTTACAAAGGGCTTTCTTGCCCAAGTCTAATTTCAGTTTCATCTCTGTGGTGGATGGAATTATATACCCCAACAAAAGGCATGCTCATAAATTTAATCTGCATTCCTGTGGGTGTGACCCCATTGGTTAAAAAAAAAAGGGTCCTTTGAAGATGCATTTTCACATAAGGCAAGGACTCATTGGCATATAGGCTCTTAGAGGAGCCTATTTAAGTGTAGTCAAACTGAATCGGAGTCAGGCCTTAATACATGACTGGAAACTTTATTAATCGAGGAAATTTGGACACAGGAGCCAGAAGCCAAAAACTGAAAAAGCAGACACAGGGACAGACAGATGCCACACAATGGGAGCAGAGGTACAAACCAAGGGACCCCAAGGACTGCAGCAAGCCGGCAACAGAACATTATAGACTTCGGAGAAAGCTTAGCCTTGCTGACAACTTCCTCGATTTTGGTCTTCTAGCCTCTGAAACCATGAGACAGTAAATGCTTGCTGTTTAAATCAACTTATTGTGTGGTATTTGTCATAGCAGCCTGGGAAGTTGAGACAGTCTCAGGCTTTTTGCTAAGTTCCTTTTATCTTGACCATGATTCTGAAACCACTTTTATGTTCAAGATATCTAATGATACACATTTTTTTGCAACTTTGATGAGGCAATACTGTCCATTACGTTAAATAAAAACTTTATAACAAATTACTCTGTTCCATGCTTATGAAAAGAGAACTATGACAACAAAAAAGATGTGAAAATAAAGTAGTTCAATATGATCATCATTCCCTCTGTGGGAGAAATTAACCAATCAAAAAGATGAATCAGTGATCCAGAATTAGCTCCAGGAAGAGCTTTAGAGAAAAAATGTCAGCATTTCTTGCTGCTTTTCTCTTCTCATCCAGGAATGTCACAGGGATTTTTCCTCCAACCCTATCCTTCCATTTCCATCTAACATGGTTTGATTATCAACTCTGTAGCATTAAGCCACTAAGTGTTGCAACTCAATCTTACTCTGTTCTCATTCCACTTCTATCGAGACCCATGCTCTCCCAGCAAGATTCACAGGAACACAGTCTGTCAACACTGAGTTAAGATTCCCAAGACAGACTGCATGAGAAAAAGGCTTCTGCCACTTTCCCATACCCATGCCATGAACACAAAGTCAAATATCAGACAGCTATGCTATCCCTACAGAAGAGTGAGAACAGCATCTCAGAGGAACTGCAGTTGAAAGATTCCTTCTTTGAAAAACTGGCACAACTATGAGATTATACCAAATACTATTATTGTACACATTGAATGAATTGTATGCTTTGTTAATATGTACCAATAAAATAGATTTGTTTAAAAAAAAAAGTGTATTATTTAATTTACACACATGTGAAGTTTCCAATTTTCCATTATTGATTCCTAGCTTCATTCCATTGTGGTTGGAAAAGATACACTGTATGATTTAAAAGTTTTGAAATTTCTTGAGATGTTTTATAACCTAAGATATAGTCTACCCTATAAAATAATCCATATGCAACTAAAAAAATATGTATTCTGTCGTAGGGTCAAACTTTCTATATTTGTCTGTTACATCTAATTAGTTTAATATTTTTTCAAGTCCTCTATTTCCTTACTGATCTTCTGTCATATGTTCTATCCATTATTGAAAGTGGCATATTGAAACCTTATTTAAGCCATCTATTTCTCAGTTTAAATCTACCAATGTTTCAAATATTTTGAGGCTCTGTTGCTAGTTACATATATGTTTATAATTGTTCTATCTTCCTGACGCATTGAAAGTTTTATCAATAATGTCAATCTTTGTCCCATCTAATATATTTTTAACTTGGTCTATTTGGTCTGATATTTGTATAGTCACCCCAACCCTCTATTGGTTACTATTTGCATGGAACATGTTTTTCCATTCTTTTATTTTCAAACCTTCTTGTGTCTTTGAATTTAAGTTGAGTCTTAAATTGGCAGACTAATACGTGTATATCCCATGTTTTTATTATCCATTCATCAGTTGATGGACACTTGGGTTGCTTATATTTTTTGGCAATTGTGAATAATGCCACTATGAACATGAGCGTCTAAATATCTGTTCAAGTTCTACTTTCAGTTCATTTGGGTATATACCTAGTAGAGAGATTGCTGGGCCATATTAATTCTATACTTACTTTTCTGAGGAACGAGCAAACTGCTTTCAACAGTAACTACACTATTTTATATAGACACCAAGCAATGAATAAGTGTTCCTATTTCTCTATATCTTCTCCAACACTTGTAATTTTCTGTTGGCTTTTTTGTTGTTGTTGTTAGTCATAGTAGCCATTCTAGTGAATGTGAAATGGTATCTCACTGTGGATTTGATTTGCATTTCCTTAATGTCTAAAGATCTTGAGCATCTTTTCATGTGGGGTTTTTTGGTTTTGTTTTTTTGCCAATAGTATACACTCCTTGGAGAAATGTCTATTCAAGACTTTCACCCATTTTTTTTTTTTTAAAAAACTTGGGTTGATTGCCTTTTTATTATTGAGTTGTAGGATTTCTTTATATATTCTAAATATTAAACCTTTACTGGATATATGGTTTCCAAATATTTTCTCCCAATGAGTAGGTTATCTTTTCACATTCATTATAAGACGCATTAATGCATAAAAATTTTAAATTTTGATGAGGTCCTATTTATTTTTTATTTTGTTACTTGTGTTTTGGGTATAAAGGCTAAGAAACCATTGCCTGACAAGTTCCTGAAGATGTTTCTCTACATTTAATGGAGATTTGTAGTCTTGGTGCTTATATTAGCTTTTTCACCTATTTAAGTTAATTTCTGTATATTGTGTGAGATAGGCATCCTTCTTCATTCCTTTGCATATGGATATCCAGTTTCACCAGCACCATTTGTTGAAGAGACTATTCTTTCCCAATTGAGTGGACTTGGCAGCCTTGTCAAAAATTAATTGGTCATATATGTCAGAATATATTTCTGAACTTCCAATACAATTCCATTGGTCTATCTATCCTTGTGCTAGTACCATGTTTTGACCTCTGAAGCTATGTAACAAGTCAAGAAGTGTGAGTCCTCAGACATTGTTCTTATTCAAAATGTTTTTGGCTATCTGGAGCCTCTTACCTCCCCAAATTTGATAATCGGCTTTTCCATTTCTGCAAAGTAGGCTGTTAGAAACTTGATTAGGATTATATTGCCTATATAAATCATTCTGGGTAGAATGGACAATTTAACATATAGTCTTGCAATCCACGAGGAAGGAATGTCCTAAATGTTTAGATCTTTTAGTTTACTAAAATTTTGCAGTTTTCTGTTTATAACCTTGACATCTTACTTAAATGTATTCCTTGATATTTGATTCTTTTAGTTGCTATAGTCAATGGAATTTTTCTTTATTCATTCCTCAGATTGATCAATGCTAATAAACAGAAACACTACTGAATTTTGGGGTGATTTGTACCCAGCCCCTTTGCTGAATTCATTTATTAGCTTCAGAAGCTTTGCTGTAGACTTTTTAGGATTTTGTGTATATAGGCTCATATATGTAAATAATGAAAGTTTTACTTCTTCCTTTCCAATATGGACGCCTTTTATTTCTTTTTCTTGCCTAATTGCCTATTTTTTCTTTCTTGCCTAATTACTCTGGCAAGAACATCCAGTACAATGTTGAATAACAGTGGTGACTGTAATCCTTCTCTTGTTCCAGATATAAAAGGAAAATCATTCAGTCTTTCGCCAGTAAGTACGATATTAGCTGTGGGTTTTTCATATATGCCCATTATCATGTTGAGAAAGTTTACTTCTATTTCTAGTGTTCTAAGTGTTTTATCAAGAGGGTTGCTGTATTTTTTCAAATGTCTTTTCTGCATCAATTTAGATAATCTTGTGTTTTTTTAGCCTTCATTCTGTTAATGTGGTGTATTACAGTAATTGATTTTCTTATGTTGAACCAACCTTGCATCCAGTGATAAATCCCACTTGATCATGGTTTACAATACTTTTAATATGCTGTTGGACTTGGTTTGTGTTTTGTTGAGGAATATCACCTTATATTCATAAGAGAAATTAAAGTGTAGTTTTATTGTAGTGGTATGAGGATGATTTTGACCTCTGTAGAATGAGTTAGGGAATGTTCCCTCTTCTTCAATTTTTTGGAAGAGTCTGAGCAGAATTGTAGTTAATTCTTCTTGGGATTTCTGGCAGAATTCCCCTGTGAAATCATCTGTTCCTGGGCTTTCGTTGGACATTATTTGATAACTGATTCAATCCCTTTTCTACTAATTGGTTTCATAAGGTTTTCTATTTCTTCTCGAATCAATGTAGGTAGTTTGTGTGTTCCTAAGAATTTCTCCATTTTATTTCCATTATCCAATTTATTGGCATATAGTTGTTCATAATATCTACTTATAGTCCTTTTTATTTCAGTAGGGTTGATAGTAATGTCCCCCTTTTTGTTTCTGTTTATTAATATTTTTCCTTTTTTGTCAGTCTAGCAAATGGATTGTCAATTTTGTTGACTTTTTCAAAGAACCAAGTTTTGGTTTTGATGATTCTATTATTTTTTGTTTTCTATTTCATTTATCTCCACCCTAATCTGTTATTTCTTTACTTCTGCTTTGAATTTAGTTTGCTCTTCTTTTTCTAGTCCTTCCAGTTTTGAAGTTAGGTCTCTAATTTGAAGTCTGTCTTTAGTTTTAGCATTTAGAGATATAAATTTCCCTGTCAGCACTGCCCTTGCTGCATCCCATAAGTTTTGGTTTATTGTATTTTCATTTTCGTTCACCTCAAGATATTTCCTAATTTCCCTTATTTCCTCTTTAACCTATTGGTTGTTTAACAGTATGTTTAGTTTCCAAACATTTGTGAATTTCCCATGTCTGTTATTGACTTCTTGCTTCACTCCATTGTGGTTTGAGAAAATACATTGTATGGTTTTTGTTTTTGTTCTTAATTTATTGAAATTTGTTTTGTAACCCAACTTATGGTCTATCCTGGAAAATGATCCATGCGCCCTCGAGGGAAACGTGTATTCTGTTTTCATTCAGTGCAGTGTTCTGTATACATTTTTTAGGTCTAGTTGGTTTAGTGTATCATTCAAGTCCTCTACTTTGTTATTGATCTTCTGACTAGATGTTCTATTTTTGAGAGTGGGGTGTTAAAGTTTCCTACTATTAATGTAGAACATCAATTTCTCCTGTTAAATCTGTCAGTATTTGCTTCATATACTTTGGGGCTCTGCTGCAAGGTGCTTATGTAATTTATAGTTGTTAGATCGTCCCATTGAATTGTCCGCTTTATTAGTATGTAATGGCCATCTTTGTTCCTCATAACTGTTTTTGTTTTTTTTTTGTTTGTTTGTTTTTTTGTTTGTTTTTGAATTGATATCTATTTTCTCCAATATTAGTATAGCCACCCCAGCTCTCTTTTGGTTACTCCTTGTATGGTATATATTTTTCCATCCTTTCACTGTAAACCTACTTGAATCTTGACTTTAAGGTGAGTTTCTCACAGACAGAATATAGTTGGGTCATATGTTTTTATCCATTCTGCCAATATCTGCCTTTTGACTGGAGAGTTTAATTCATTTAAAGTCACTACTGACAATAAAGGACTTTCTCCTGCCATTTTGCTATTTAGCCTTTTGTTACTCTCATACTTTTTGTTCTATACTTCCATTAGTACCTATGCTATTTTTTTGTATTGTACCATATTGAGTGCTTTCTCATTTATATCGTATACATTTTCCATCTATTTTCCTTGTGATTACCATGAGGTTAAAATTTAACATCTAAATACATGACAATCATTTGTTTTGATACCAACTTCAATAGCATGCACAAATACCTTTCCTATACCCTCTGTCCCTCCACCATTTTTTGTACTTTTTACCACTTGTATCTTTGTACTCTGTATCCAAAAACCTAGATTTATCATTACTGTTTATGGATTTGCATTTTAGCACTTGTAGGAAGTAACAAGTGGAGTTACCTACCAAACTAAATACTGGCATTTGTATTTACCTTGGGAAGACTTTCCCAATTCAGTCTTTCCCAGACAAAACAGGGCCAGGGACCCACAAAGGGGACATTGACTTTCTCCAAAGTGCCCTGAAGAAAGGGCCAGGAAAGGTGCTCAAAATTTCTCCAATGGCTCCCCAAAAGCTGAGCATACTGGCCTGCCCAGCAAATTCTCTCCCTCACTCAGTGCCTCCTTTGCCTTACACTTTTCAGTTCTGGGACCTGTCCTGTCTTACAGTTCAGTTTTCCCTTTTTATATCCCCCAGAGGCTTTTATGCCTCTGGTTTCTTCCCTGTTTAGGTATCCCATCCTGGAGGGCCAGGTGGTGTCATCCAAGAAGGTTCGTTTTGTGTTTAGGTAGTCCAGCAAACAGGAACTGGATTGAATGTGTGCACCTCTTGCCAAAACAGTTCTGCCGTGATCTCTTTATATATTTTTTTTTTTACCCTGGGGGCACTTTTGTATGAGGCACTCCACAGCCACTTATGCTCTGCCCTGGGTTTTGCGGACTTAGGTCCCTGTGCCCAGATATGCGTGGGGTTCTAGTTGGCAGCTGTGATTGGCTCTAGGGTCTGCACCTGCATCAGGAGGGACCTGGTTTGTGCTGCCTTTGTGCAACTCCCAAGCTGCACAGGACAGAGCCAGAGGAAGGGGTCCAGCTGGCAGGTCCAGGATGAAAATCTCTTACCTGATTTGAGAGATTATTTTTCTTTCTTTTTGATTCAGCCTTTGTAAAGTCTTTTTCCAGTCTATCTCCTCCAGAGCTTCAGGCAAGTAGGATTTATCATTTTAGTAGTTGATTCTGAGGGGAAACTTTTCCAGGGGATGTCTTAGGTTACACTGATGGCATCACTGTCTCCTTTAGTTGTCTATATTTTCCTTTAGTTATTTGAGCATTTTAAAGAGCTTTTTAAAAGTATTTGTCTCATATATCCAAAATCTTAGTTTTCTCCTTGATGGTTCCTAATGAAATTTTTTTTTTTCCTTTGGACGGACCATCACTTCCTATTTCTTTGTATGTCTCAATTGTTTGATGCAAGCTGGATATTAATCTTTTAATGTGTTAATGCAGAAATTTAGTCACTGAGATTTCTGTTCCTTAAGCTTATTTCCAGTTTGTATTATGGCAGAGAGCTTCTTAAATGCCAGGAGCCAACCAAAAAAAAAAAAAAAAAACACCTCTTCCAGTCTTTACAGATTTGCTCTGTGCAAGTGCTTTCCCTCAGAGCTTAGTCAGCCTTACTATGAGCCTGAAGTACAGACTGTGTAAGGAAGGCAGGGTCCACTCTGGTCTTTCCTGAGCATACTTCTTGTCCTGGGTGTGCACATGTGTCCTTATGAATTCCCTCATTTACACAAACTCTAAAGGCCACTCTTCTTTCAGCAAATTTGCAGTCTTTCCTCCTGAACCCGGAATAGCTCTATTGCATGGACTTAAATCCGGTAGTCCTTTGTTACAGGTAGCTGCAGTCTGAGTGTTTCCTTACATCATTTCACTTCCCTGAGAGGCACTTCTATATCCAGAGTAATTTTGGGACCACCCAGACAGATCAGCATCCTGGTTCAGTTCTTCAGGCTGCCAAACATGTTGGTACAGACATAATCACCCCAATAGCATAACATTTACTCTGTTCCCCGCCCTCTCAGAAACTTGGACAAAAACCCACACTGGAAGTGTGGGCTGGTTGCATATTGAAGTGGGGAGGGGTTGAGGGAAGGGCCAAAGGCATCATGAGGTTTCTCTGCCATTTCCTAATTGCCTTCTACTTCACTTGGCATTTGCCCAGTTACTGCAACACTTTAATGTTTTCTAGAACTCTGAGAAAGATGGTTCTGCCAATTTTTGCTTTTTGTTCAAACTTCTATAGGAGGGCAGAACTGCAATTTTTGTGATGTCACTCCTCCCAATTGATTCTTGATAGGCAGTACAATCCAGCTTAAAGTAAAAGCATCCTATCATTTATTCATTCAAACAGATTGAAATGTTTACTAAGTGACATGTACCAAACCAAATTAGTGACAATGGAGAACAAAGAGGAAGCTGTACTGAAGAGCTATTTACATGGTAGACTTAAACATTTGAGAAATTCCATACCAGCAAAAGTGTTGAGGTTATAGAATATGAAAATGGTCTTCACACTGGTCTACGTACATGACAAATGATTAAAATAAAAAGCTTTGCCCCATTCAAAACTGACACTGTCAAACCATTCCTAGGGATCTATCAAAGAAGCTCAAATCCATTGCTATAAGCCTCTGAGCTTTACTAGAATACCCAACATGTTTAAATCCAAACTGTCCTCAGCAGAGATTTCCCCTACCTTGACCTAAGTGATAAAACTTTTAGAACATGTTTTTATATCTCTTTTTACACAAATAGCAAATAGCAATCTAAAATAGATTAGTACCCTATTTATTTCAGACTTAAATGTTATTCTCATTTTCAACACTCATTATTAGAAATACTTGATGTTGGTGTAAAACTGAAACATCATAAATACTGGTTTATACCATCATGCATGAGTTTTCTATTCTTTTTCCTTTATAGATAATAGCTAAGTCATTACATAGATATTGATATTTTTAATCAGTCAACTGAGATCTGAAAAGTCCCATTAAAAGGCCTCATTATCAATGGTTATAAAAAATAAAACACGTGTATTTTGTTCTGCCATTACAGTTCTGATGTTTTATTTATATATATGTGACTTTGAAATTAGATCAAGGTTTTATTTCAAATCCACCCTAGGTGGCATGCACTTTGCTGCAGTTTATTTATTCATTCATCCATTTAACAAATATTTATTGCATGCCTATTATGTCCTAGGAGTTTAAGACACTAGGAATTCCAAGCAGCAATTCCTTCCTTAGAGAGTGTTCACTTTAGTGAGGGATTCAGTCAACAGACTATTATAACATGGCTATATATGGTATGCTGAGTTGTTAGAACTGGCCAATGGATACAAAGAAAAGGAGTAAATATCCCAGACTGAAGGATATGAGGAAGGCTCCCCATCACAAGAAATGTCTAAGCTGAGGCCTGGTGTCTGATTAGGAATTATCTAAAAGAAAAGGGAGTAGGAAAAAGGAATAAGCAGAATGAGAAGATAGAGAATGAGAATGAGTGACCTCTTTGAACCATACATGTAGTCAGAATCTACCATCAGGCAACATGGGGCCATTCTTTATCCTTCTTTCTCCACTCAATCTGAAAAGGCACTGTTTTTGGAAATGATCTCAGGGATAGAAGTTGCTCTCCCTGTCTCCCCAAACTACTCTCTGCTTCTAGATTCACTACTGCTTTGAGTAAATGAAAGAATCTCCATGTGGCCAAAGAAAATCAAAACATGCAGAAGGTATGGGAGAGAAGAGCAGTGACAGAGGACTATGGAATGCCTAGTGTTATTTGAAACTTCTGTTTCTTGGCCCTTGTTTTACCCTGACACCTGTTGATTGAGGGATCCTTCAATGTCAGCATGAGTCCTTGACTCATCTATTCATATTCCTTGTCTAATCAAAAGTACTTACCAGTCACTGAGACTACAAAACATGCTGGCACATCCATGCCAGTGCTACTCAGGAGTTGACAAGAAATGACTCTTCTCTCTGTAACCACATATACACCTTTAGTGTCCTGTCATTTTTTACTCTTTCATTGGCAGGGAATATGGGTAGAATGCTTTCTCTGCAAGCCACAAAGCCAGGGTCTGGCTTCGAGGATGTTCCAGAAGATGGAAAAACATAAAAGAACTCAAACCATTGCAATTTTGGAATCACAAGGCAGAGTTAATAGGAACTTTAACCTAGTTTTCCTGATTGCGTTTCCTACTTTGCATCCAATTTGAAGAAAATAAACTTGTACCATTATTACTAACATTATTGTGTTTGACCTGTTTTTCCCTTAGTATAATGTTTTATTCTACTTCCCCTTCCTCCTTCTACCTATGGCACAAGGATTTGTATTGTTCCTGGGTGATGTTTTCCATAACAAATGGAAAAAAAGAATTTCCTTACCAAGGATTTTAAAATAAGATTGTTTACTGAAAATTGCTTCATATTTGCTGGCAAGGTGGCAGTGTAATTCAGAAACAATCCATGGCATGGGAAATAGTAGTGGTGACTTTTCTTTGAACTTTCTTAGCAATATCATTTTCACTTGAAGGGTGGGTGAACCCAGGCTTTGGTGAGTTGATGTAGTAAAATATGTAGCTTCCTTCTCTCAAAGGCTTGAGACGATCTAGATTTAAGTAATCAAAACACGTTCATAAAACTTTCAAGTGGTATCTTATTTTGACAGTGCCTAGACACATGCAGTTTTTCATAATTAGGAGTTGATTCATCTGCTTTCAGTTGTATCCAAATTGAGCTACCAACTAAGACATGGATGGGGGATATAGGTGTTGTCAAGTCAGTAGATGAAGGATTTAGAGTTATTTTATTAATGCATTTCATGATCATTTCCATGTTGTAAAAATGAGGTTTGCCTTCATTTGCCTTCATTTCTTGAAAAGACATTTTAGAACATTTGCATCATTTAAAAAAAGACTTTGTAAATTTTAGAATTTATCAGACTTCAGAAAAGACCTTTAAATTGTAAAATATGTGTCATTTCTTTAAAATTACTCAATCTCAGGGTCTTTTAATAGAGAAAAGGGGGAAAAATGGATTCTCTGATATAAGCCTAACTATTGCTGTACTTACAGCCTCAAAACACCAAATACCAGGTTAAGGCTAAGGCATGTCTCCTAACAAAAAAGGAAAAAGGAAAAAAGAAAACTAGTACTGCAAAAAATACAATGAAACAGTTTGTAATTTTAGGTGGCAAGTTGTATTGTTTATTCTATTTATTGATATAAGAAGCTGATGTTTCTACAATTTAACCACTCCATAAAAAAATAATTGCGGAAAATTTTGCTCTTAAAAGAAAAAAGGTATAGGTATGCTGTGTGTGCACACACAGTCATAGTGCTAGAATTGCTATATTTTAAATAACAAAATAAACTTGTACTGTGGGAAAAGATTCTCGTTGACATCAGAAAAATAGTCTGGATTATAAACAATATTTAATAAATGTATTTTTATTAGTTTCAGATACAGTTGGGAAATGGGACCTCTTTTGGTTTACTTTAATATATAGTGATTTTAAGTTTATTATTTGTAATCAAATGCTTCTAAGATGCTTTAAAATTGTCATAAGATAGTCATTTTGTTAAAGTCTTATTTTAATATTAACTTCCTTAATATCCTGTAGATTATTAGCCTTCTATTTGTATGGATTTATAATTGCAAGCCATTTCACATACATATTCTCATTTAATCCTTACACTGATGCTGTGAGACATTTAATTTTCTCTCTCTCTTTTTTTTTTTTTAAAAAAAAAAAAAAAAAAAAAAAAACAGAGGCTCAGTAGAGTTAAGAAGCTAGCCCAAGGCCACAAACAGGAAGAGTGGCAGAAGGACTACACAAATCCATTTCTTCTTTCTCTAGAGCTCTTTCCCTCATGAAACAAAATATCAGCCCAGCCTGCAACCAAATTATCACCAATTTGTTTTCACTATTTTTTTATTTTTAAAGAAGCTTTAGATTACATAAATGTTCCATCAAAAATATAGGGGATTCCCAAATACCCCATCCCTTTTCCCTCTACGCTTTCTCACATTAACATCTTTCGTTAATGTGGTACACGTTACAATTGATGAACACATATTAAAGCATTCTACTAGCCAAGGACTATAGTTTGCATTATAGTTTAGCTTTGCCCCACACAATTTTATAGGTTTTGACAAAATGTATAATGGCCTGTATCAATCATTGCAATGTCTTGCAGGACAATTCTAACGTCCCAAAAATGTCCCATGTTGTACTTGTTCTTCCCTTTCCCTCCCCCTCAGAACCTCTGGTGGCCACTGCCTTTATGTCAATTCTACAAGTTCTTCCATTCTTAATTAGTGAGATGAGGATAATGAGGATAATGAGGTTTCATTGCACCATTCATAATTCAGAGATGCAATTCAAATAATAGCACAAAAATTATATGCTTATGTTAACACATTCCAATTATGCTCAAGGTTTAGGATTTGGAAGCTAATTATTATCTGTTCTTAATTTAGTTGAGCATTTTATATGGAATATATATATACGTATGGTTAGCTTGTAAGGTATTTCAGGAACCCCAAACATTTTCAGAGTGAAAATCCAATTCACTGACCTTCATTTCTAAAGACTTCTTCCACCTCTACCTCAATCACACACTTCTTTCATCATGAAAGCTGTAATTCCTAAAAAAATTCCTAATTTATGCATCCTACTTGGTTATAACTTTTCAACCTTCCCAGGTTTCTTGTTCAACTATTCCTGCTCTGATACATCTCTTACCTTGTCAGGCTCTGAAGTCTGTAGTATTCAAGTAACATTCTTGCTCATA
Organism: Tolypeutes matacus; assembly: GCA_026826555.1. Lineage (NCBI taxonomy): Eukaryota > Metazoa > Chordata > Mammalia > Cingulata > Chlamyphoridae > Tolypeutes > Tolypeutes matacus. The sequence continues at coordinate 9,543,457 of JAKSZT010036119.1, read as the reverse complement.
TTCCAAAGGCCCCTACTTCTCTGGATTTTTGTTATGCCATTGGGCAAAATACCAACCTTCTTGTACCCAATCATCTGGTTTTTCCATGTCTACATCCAGACAGCCAAGCACCACTGGAGAAAATCCATTCAACAGAGCAATTTGTACCACTCAAGATACATGGTTATCATCCTTCAATTGACCCTAAATTCTACCTGGCGTCCCTACTGGGTTTCCATGGTCTACTCACTCTCCTACTCTCTCAGCTAGTTTAAACCTTCTCCAATCTTCAGGAAACCTCCAACATCCCTGAATTTCCCAGACTCTTGTTCTCGGAATATAACCTCCGTTTTGTTTAACCTTGCAAGAAAATAGAACTCAGAGAAGGAAATTCTTCAACTTCCCTCTATCAGACCTAAAAAATTTGACACTTGCACCTATGCTTTAATTCTTTCCTTCAACACGTTTATGAACATCCCAGCTACTGTCATGAAAACTAGAGTCATAGCTGTAAACAAGACAAAATTCTTCTGTTCCCTGAATTACCTACCATTGAATAAATAAGATCATTTCTTGGAAGAAAAAGGTGAAAAGGTGTGAGGAACATGCTTTGGGATAATGGATTAGACAGTGATTGAGGACTGTATTATAAAGTAGCAACATATGTATGATCGGGTACTCAGGGAAAGCCTGGTTGAGTAGGTAGCATTTTAGTTATGACTAAACTGGAATCAGCCATAGGAAGATCAATAGGAAAAGCAAAACCTAAGGTCCTGAAGTAGGAACAAGTCTGATACATGTCCAAGAAACCAAAAATAAGGTCCATGTGGTGGGGACCCAAGTGAGCAAGGAGAGGAATGGTATGAGAAAGGGTTCTCCCCTTGTCCCTCCAGCTACAAGAGAGAAGTTGACCTGAATACAGTTGTTCCATCTGGGCTTTGAAACCCTCACCCTTTGGCTTCCCAAGAACCCTCTCTGCTGATTTGCCACATTTCCCTCTTTTCATGTCATGGTCCATTTAAGCACGACCATGATAGTAACATCTTAAAATACATCCCTACCCTCCCCCTGAGATTCAGAACTTATTCAAACTTCCCCAAAGAGTAATTTATACTTATCCCCTTTCTTCCCCTCCCACTGACTTCAATATATTCCAGTCTGTTTTCATCCCAATCCTTGGTTGAAACAGCTTTCTCTAAAGTCAGAAACTATCTCCATTTTGCTTGATCTCTCACCAACATTTTATTCTGTTGACCTTGATCTTCTCCTTGAATTATTCTCTTCAATAGGCCTGAATATCCTCAATCCTCTCCTCATTTTCCTTTTACTATTTGGCAGTTCCATCTCAGTAATTTTTACAGACTCATCTTCCTCCTCCTTTCCATTATCATTGGTTCTCCAACTTTAGTATTCAAAAGAAACATCTGTTTCTGTCACTTACTGTGATTGTTCCTAGGCCCCACCCCCAACCTTTTTATTAGTCAGGTCTATTTGCATGTCTAGAAGAGTCACAGGTGATTTTGATGCTGTTGGTCTAAGGACTACACTTTGAAAACCAATGTATATTTTATGCATTTTAATTCCTCCAGGCTTAGTATTAGCTGCCTTCTCTTTTCACTTTCTACTCTTAACATTTATTTCATGTATACCCATAGGTTTAGTTCCAATATTTCAATGACAAAAAATAATATGTCTATCTCAGGCCTCTTGTCTAAGATTCAGCCCAAGTATCTAGTCAAAAAATCTCCACTTGCATAACTCAGCTCAAACTAAATGTTTGCCCAAAAATGAACTTGAAATAAACTAGTTACTTATCCAGGGAAATCGTGCCCCGTTCCTCCTTTTGTGAAAGTCAAACTAGGAGTCATCCTCAACCCCCCTTCCTTTCATTTACCTCTCCCCATATCTAAAACTTAAATTGCTATGTATTTTACTGCCTAAATCTCTCTCGAGTTCACAGTTCTCCAATGTCATTACCATCCTTGCCCAAACTTTTACCCTCTTATGCTGGATCACTGGCTTTAGCAATCTATTTCCCTTCTTCCAATCCATTCTTCACACTGTGCCTAGATTGATCTCTTCAAAGGGCTTATGACACCTCTAAATTTTGATGACTTTCATTGTTTCTAGGATAAAAAAAAATAGTGCAGCCTACATGGTTTGATGACCACCTATGTGTCTCCATCTCCTTTCATATCTTGTCCCTTGGTTCTCTGCCCTCCAAACCTGGCTCTCCATTTCTTAAAGAGCCATGCTCTTTCAGGTCACAGTTTCTTTGAACATACTTTCTCTTCTAACAAGAGTTCTCTTGTATTCCTCTTCTCCTAGAATCCCTAGTAATCCCTGATCACCATCAGTCAAGATCAGTTTCCTTCTTTTAGATGCCTTATACCTTTACTTCAAAGCCATTTTCACAGTTGTAAATACATAGATTTTAATGAAACAACCATGAAAATAGATATTTCTTCCTATAGTCTTTAAACTCCAGGAGATCAAGGAGGGGGTCTGTATATACACACAAGGATACCTCCAGGGCCTACCCATAGATGATAGAAAGAAGGCTTTCAATAAATATATGCTAGACAAATAAATGAGATCTGCTGTTTAAATTTTAAACAAGGAGTTTATCCCTTTTTTCCTAAAGGACTTTGTTTCTGAGCCTTCAAGGTCCTTCTCCTAAATTTCATTAGCTGATATCAGCATCTTGGTTATTGTTATGCAAAAGCTACTAAGTGTGTATCCCTGAAGGCTGTGTTTTGCTTAGACTCTCCTAGGAAATGTTGAGTGTGTGTGCACAGACAATGGATATTTAATATTAACTGACCTCCTACTGTTGCTCAGAAAGCAACTTGTGATTTGCCGCCACTCTAATTTTCTTACTAATATTGTATCATGACTTTCAAATCCTCAATGGGTTTAGAGCAGCTGTTAGGGAATATAGTAAATTTTGATTGTGCATGGAAAATTAGCCTGCATAGGAGACAAATAGCTTTGGTTTCTTTACTCCATTTACTGTACTATAATTATCTGAAATCTCAACCTCATTAGATTGCAAGAAACTGCAGCAGCTTTAATTAATGCTTTTGCCACTGTTTCTATTGATTATTGCAAATCTCTGTATGTTTCTCCTAATGTTGTCTTCTGAGGGTTTGGGTACTTCAAAGGACCTCCACTGTTACTGCTGCAAGGGAGCTCATTAACACTTGTATTTTAAAAAGATGACTATGACGACTCCCCTTGATTTTATTTCACCAGGTTTAAGACCACCATGATCCATGCTAATTTCAGATCTCATCCCTACTCCTTCTTTGGAGAATCTATGCTCTCCTCTAATATAGCTTACTTTCTATGATCAATTCAAATTTTTTTGCAACCACTCTATTTGGGTGGCACATAATGTAAACTTCCTGCAGGTACTGCAGTTGGAATACCATTTTAAGATTTGCTAAGCCACATCATCAGTTACTAATAAAAACTCAATGGGATTTTGGATCTATGTTTCAAAAAAGCAAAATCCTACACTGTTTTAAGGCAACTTTTTTTTTTTTTTTTTTTAGTTCTTGTTGACCTGTTTAGGAAGAATGTATGAGAACTATAAAATACATTATTTAAACTTCTAAATACTCTGTAGCAACCCTTTTCCAGTATAATTAGGACCAATAGGTTGTGAAATGCCAATGCCTGGAGCAAATCCATTAAGATTTAACTGTTTCTCTTCTGAATCTATCCTGCACTGTCTGACAGAACATATAATCACCATATATTTGATGGGGGTTAATGATTTGATAATGCATTCATTGTGCCAAATGTCAGGTGTTCAATATGACTGAGTTCTCTGAAGAAAAGTAGAAACATTTGCAATTGTCATCTTCCTGTCTCCCAGCCCCACCCCTGCACTGTAGAGCCTGTACCAGAGCAATCACAGTTCATACAGGTGATGACAGGAGAGAGACCCTGCAGGATCAAGGGCATCTTTGCAATGGTTTCTAGACTGCAGTCATGAGGCATCCTGATGGCCTGCTTTGTGTGTGAGTGGGGATGTATGTCAACAAGACCTCCATGTTTATCAGCTATGTCTTCGACTGTCTGGTGGTCAGTAGTCCCCAGAGAAGGAAAGAAAGAGCCATAGGTCTTCTCAGTATTCCCAAGGGTCAGGTGAGCTGTTCTCATGCCCTGGTATACGGCAAGGCAGCTGGCATTTAATGAACAAATAAGGTAAACTTGTAGAGGAGTCAGCGCTGCTTCTCACATGAATCAATGGCAGGGTCAATTATTACAAAAACCAAGAGTGATTGCATTAGAGTAGAAGGTAAGGGGGTATAATTTCCCCCAACTGCTCAATACAAAGAGGTGGAAAAGAACAGTAAGTTTCTCTCATGTACTCATCTTTCCTTGTACTATGAATTATTACAATTTACTTATGTTATTATCTTTAAATTGCAAAGCAATAACAGTTGTGACCTAAACCTAAAAAGTAATATGACTGGCTTTTTAACAAACACGATGGAATTTTTATGTTATGCATATAGGATTTATCCTTTTTAAAAAGGAAAGCTATGTATTTCTTTTAAGGAGTCTATCACACAATCCTCTGCAAACTTATTTTTGGAATGGTTTTTGGGATCTGTGAAACATTATTTTGAATATCATCCAGTGTGGCAAGTCTTCATCACTCCAGGGTGTATCTAATTTGTGAAAATAGAAGCCATTTGGGGTTAAGTTCCGTGATTAAAAGCAGATGACCAGAAATCAGATGGATTGTGGGAAGATGGAATAGAAAGCTCCAGATATCAGTCCCTCCACCAGAACTATTAAATAGGCAGAAACTATCTGAATCGATATTCCAAAATTCTAAGAGTGAGTTTTTAACTCTGTAGAACATTGTGCAGATTCCAGGGAAGAGTGGGAGGAAAAGGCTGGTAAATGCAGTATATACCAGTGAATTGCTATCTCCACATGACATTTACTACCATCCAACCTATCTCTTATGGTAGGTAGCAGTGGGGTTTGACCCTTGGCAAAACTTACTGGTACCAGAGTAGGAAATAAAAAACTAGTTCTCCATGATTATGGTGCAGGGGGTGGTGATGGAGGACACAGCTCACTAGCTGATTATTGCTTTTTTTTTTTTTTTTTTTTTTATTAAAGATTTTATTTATTCATTCATTTATCCCCCCCTTGCTGCTTGTGCTCGCTGGGTCAGCTAACCACGCCATGCGGGCGGGCTTGCCTTCACCAGGAGGCCCCAGGAACCAAACCCGGGGCCTCCCATATGGTAAACGGGAGCCCTACTGATTGAGCCACAGCCGCTTCCCTGATTATTGCTTTTTATTAGTTATTTTGGATTGCTGGTGTCCCAGCCCCTAGGATGGCCATTATTCCAACCTGCCTGGACAAAGGTGGTATTCTTCCACAGAGCTGAAGACAGTTGAAGGGCTATGTGTTGGGCAGGTACTGAATCAAGAAAGCTCAGCATTGAGGAGACATGGAAGAAGCTCCTGGCACCCTTACTGACCACTTCCTCATTCCCTCTCCAGGGTAGTTTGCAGCTGGCCAGTACTCCCTTTGTTAGTCCCTGGCCTTATTCCAGCTTGGAAAGACTGACTTGGAAAACTCATCTCCAATGTGCACCGCATCCCAGAATTTACCCTCCAAACAAAAGCATCTTGAGATGCTTTTGTATAAGAAACAACTGAGGCAGGGGGGCCTAGGTAAAAGGCCTACCTACTTTAGGACCCAAAGTGGAACAGGAGAGGGAAAACGTTTCTTCCCTGGTGAGTAGAGGGTGCATTCAAATTACTGTGAACAGGGGAACTCCAAGGCCACTAGCAAGCACAAGCGCAGGACAAGACACAAGCCCAAAAAAGACAGGGAGGACCCTGCACTTGACATTCACCTTGGGATGACCTTGCTGATAGTAGGACTAAATTCTGAAGGAGCACCAGCTAAAGCAAAGTGAATTTGAATAGATGGGGAAAGGTGTTTTTCTGCTTAGGTTTGCTTTGTTTCATAACTCCTAACACTAAAAGAAGTCTGTCATATTACTAGCTGGATACAAACTCAATAATCAAAGCCCTAATCTTAACAGGTAATTTAATCAAGGGCCCCTCAACTGAATCCAATAGAACCAAAGGGCATTAAATGCAGAATAGATTAGTTGACAAGCATAATCTTTCTATTTTGGGGATTCATAAATAATCTCAAACTGCCACACAGCCTTATCTACAATGATTTTAAAAAGCAACAAAAAAGGTTAAGAAAATATTTTTGTACTACATGGAATATTGGACAACCACTGAAGTGCTAATTATGAAGAGTATATGGCAATACGGGAAAGAGTGATCCTATAATGTAATGTGGGGGAAAGCATAGAGGAAAATTATATGTTCCATGTACTTACAACTAAGCCCAAATAAATGTGCACATGGCCAAGAGAAGAAGAAATTCACGGTTTTGCAAGGTTTCCTGAATACAGCATGGTTTTTTACATAAGCAATTTCATATGCCTAGAATATTCTCTCATACCACACACACACACATGCACATATTCATGTATACACATACCCATGTGCCCACACAATATACAAGTATATACATGCATACATATACATATGCCTATGTCCACAAAATACATATACATGTATGTACAAATCCATATGTACACCCAATTTTGACACTTATCTCATTGTACCAGAGGTTTATACATCTGTCTTCTTGCTATACGCTCATGAAATTGCTGTCAAATGATATTTATATCTGTAAAGCAACAGGCTTAATAGATTTCTGCTGACTTCATGGATAGATGGATGGATGGATACATTTGCCAAAATAAAAGAATTGCGTTAGGCTGCCGGAAAAAATATGTAATCTTTTGTTGCACACTGTATAAGACAAAGAAACAGGAAATAATGGTCCATCCAAAGGAAGAGGATAAAAATCCAGAAAACATCAGTGAAGACAACTACAGACATTCCAAAGACTAAAAAACAATAACAACAAAAAATACACTTCAATATGCTCAAGGAGATAAATGAAAATAGAGGATAAGAGAAAATGAACTAAAGGATATCAGAAATACAATGAATGAACAATGAGAATCTCAAGAAAGAAAACTTAAAAGGAACCAAACAGAACTATTGGAGTTAAAGACCACAATAACTGAAGTAAAAAGTCCCAGGTAGGTTTCAACAGCAAATTGGAGCTGGCAGCAGAACGAATCAGTGAGTTTGAAGAAAAGACAATTGAAATGAATCAGGCTGAAAGGAGCAGAAATAAAAAAATTTTAAAAAGCAAAAATCATCTAAGACCTGTTGATACTATGAAGGGTAACAGTATACATATTACAGGAAACCCAGAAGAAGAAAGAGAGAAAGGGGCAGGAAAAATAAATAGTAACAGAAAACTTCCCAAACTTAGCAAAAGGAAAGCGTATAAACCTCCAACCAGCTTGTCAACATTAAGCAGGTTTAACTTGAAGGGAAATATACTGTTACAAACTGATCAAACTGTCAAATGCAAAGAGAAGGAAAGAGTTCTGAAAGATGAAAGAGAAGTATTAAACAAGAGAGTCCCAATAAGATTAAGTGCCCATTTTTCATCAGAAACCAGAGGCAAGAAGGGAGTAGGTTGAAATATTTAAAGTACTGAAAGAAAACAACTGCCAATCAAGAATTTTATGTCCCCTGAGACTTTCTTTCAAAAATGAGGGAGAGACATTTGCAGATAAACAAAAATTGAGGAAGTTCATCACCATTACAAGTGCCTTACAAGCATTGCTAAAGGGAGTTTTTAATGTCTGAAGGGAAAAGACATGAGACAGTGTTTCAAAGTGGCATAAAGGAATAAAGACTTCCAGTGAAGGTAGTGATGTAGGTAATTATAAACACCAGTACTGTTGTATTTTTTGGTATGTAATGCCACATGTCTTACTTCCAACAGACCCTAAAATGCAAATTCATTAAGAGTAATGATAAATCTATGCTTTTGAACATATTCTGCACAAAGATACAATCTGTAATAAGTAAAGGTGGAGAGATGGAGGGGTATAGGAAGAGTTATGGGTATGCAATTGTAGTCAAGTTGGCATTAAATTACCTAAGACTGTTATAGATTTAGGATGTTAAATTTTAACCTCATGGTTACCACAGAAAAATATACCCAGAAAGAAATGAGGAGGGACTCAATATAGTATAATACAAAAATCAAATATATATGAAATATTAATGGAAGAATTAAGAGGCAAAAAACCACATAAGACTTACAATTACTAAATAGTAAAATGGCAGAAGAAAATCCTGCATTATCAGTAGTGACTTCAGACCTAAATGGATTAAACTCTCTAATCAAAAGGCAGGTATTGGCAGAAAGGATAAAAAAGCATGAGACAGCTATATGCTATATACAAGAGACTCACTTAAAATTCAAAGATACAAGTGGTTTTAGAGTGAAAGGATGGAAAAAATATACTATGCAAGTAGTAACCAAAAGAGAGCTGGCATGGCTATGCTAATAATGGATAATATAGACTTTGTCAAAACCTGTCATGAGAGACAAAAACTGCTTATGCATACTGAAAAGTGGTCAACTCAACAAGATGTAACAATTAAAAATATGTATATACTTAATATCAAAGCCCCAAGATATATGAAGCAAATGCTGATAGAACGGACAACTAGATGAGTCAAATGAATAGTAGGAGACATTAATACACTACTCTTAATAATGGATAGAACATCCAGACAGAAGATCGATAAGGAAATAGGTCTAGCTGATTTAGAGTAATATATATATAGAACACTTCACTCAATAACAGAATACACACTGTCCTCTGGTGTACGTGGGTCAATCTCCAGGATTAGAGATTGGATCACAAAATAAGTATTATTAAAAAAAAAAAAAAAAAAAAAAAAAAACCTGAAATCATACTATGTATCTGCTCTGAACACATGGAATAAAGCTAGAAATCAACAGAGGTAGAAATGAAAATTCACAAATATGCAGAAATGAAACATTATATTCTTAACCAATGGGTTAAATAGGAAATCACAAGGGAAATTAGGAAATACCTTGAGGCAAATGAAAATAAATACAACATACCAAAATTCATGGGATGCAGCAAATGCAGTGCTAAGAGGGAAATTTATAGCGCAACATGCTTACATTAAAAGACAGACTTCAAATCAGAGACCTAACCTCAAAACTGGAAGAGCTAGAAAGAGACCAAACTTAACCTAAAGAGAACAGAAGAAAGATTAGAATGAAGATAAATGTAATAAAGAAAAGAAAACAATAGTATCAACAAACCAAAAGTTAGTTCTTTGAAAATATCAATAAAATTAAACATTTAGCTAGACTGAAAAAGAAAGAACTCAACTAAAATAAAGTGAAAATGGAGCTATTACCACTGATCCCACCAAAATATAAATAATTAGAAGAGGAATCTATGACTTCTATCACAACAGATTTGATAACCCAGATGAAATGGACAAATTTCTAGAAACTCAAACTACCTACATTGACTCAAGAATAGGAGATCTCAACAAACCATTAACTGGTAAAGAGATTGACTCAGGAATCAAAAACCTCCCAACAAAGAAGAGCCCAGGACTAGATGTGTTCACAGGGGAATTTTAGCATACATTCCAAGAATTAACACAAATCATGCTCAAACTCTTCCAAAAAAAAATTGAAGAGGAGGGAACACTTCATAATTCATTTTACGAGGCTAACATCACACTTATATTAAAGTCAGATAAAGATAAAACAAAATTACAGACCAATATCTCTTATGAACATAGATATGAAACCCCCAACAAGACATTAGCAAACTTAATCCAACAGCACATTAAAAAAATATATATATATACACCATGACCAAGTGTTATTTATTCCTGGTTTGCAAGGGTGGTTCAACATAAGAAAATATAGTACACCATATTAACAGAACAAAGGCAAAAACAAAAACACATGATCACTCAAATTGACTCAGAAAAGGCATTTGACAAAAGTCAGCAATCTTTATTGATAAAAGCACATAGAAAAATAGAAATACAAGGAAACTTCCTCATGATAGTAAAGGGCATATATGAAAAACCCACAGCTAAAATCATAATGGTGAAAGAATGAAAGCTTTCCCTCTAAGATCAGGAACAAGACAAGGATGTCCACTTTTACCACGGTTATTCAGCATTGTACTGGAAGTTCTAGTCAGAGCAATTAGGCAAGAAAACAAATTAGGCATCAAAATTGGAAAGGAAGTAAAACTTTCCCTTTTGCAGATGACTTGATCCCATACACAGGAAATCTGAAAAACTCACAAAGCTCCTGGAGCTATTAAATTCAGCAAAGTGGTAGAGTAAAAGATCAATACCCAAAAAATCAATAGTGTTTCTATATACAAGTAATGAACCATCAGAAGAAATCAAGAAAAAATTTCCATTTAAAATAGCAACTAAAAGAATAAAATATCTAGGAATAAATCTAACCATACATTAAGGAACTCACATATAGAAAACTACAAAGAATTGCTAGAAGAAATAAAAAATGACCTAAAGAAATGGAAGGACATTCTGTGCCCATGGATTTGGAGATTAAATGTTATTAAGATGTCAATTACACTTATCTTGATTTATAGATTTCACACATTCCCAAAACTCTAACAACCTTCTCTGAAGAAATTGAAAAGCCAATCAAGTTAATATGGAAGGGTAAAGGGCCCCAAATATGCAAAGCCATATTGAAAAAGAGGAACAAAGTTGGAGGACTCACACTTTCTGAACTTAAAACTTGTTACAAAACCACAGTAATCAAAACAGCATGGTACTGGCACAAGGACAGACATATAGACCAATGGAATCAAATTAAAAGCTCAGAAATCAGCCCACACATTGATAACCAACTGATTTTTGATAAGAGAGCAAAGACCACTCAATGGGGAAAGAATATTCTTGTCAACAAATGGTGCTGGGAAAACTGGACCTCTGTTTGCAAAAGATTGAAGGTGGACTCCTACTCATACCATATACGAAAATCAACTCAGAATAGATCAAAGACTCAACAGAAAAGCAGAACTATAAAACTCCAGTAAGAACACATTGCAAAGCAAATTCAGAACCTTGTGTTAGGCAATAGTTTCTTAGACTGTATAACCAATGAACAAGCAAAAGAAAAAAATAGATAAATGGGACCTCAAAAATTAAACTTTTATGCCTCAAAGGACTTCATCATGAACATAAAACAGCCACCTACTCAATGGGAGAAAATATTTGGAAACCACATGTACTATAAGGGTTCAGTATCCAGGATATATAAAGAAGTCCTTCAACTCAACAAAAAGATAAACAACCCAATTAAAGGATGAGCAAAAGACCAGAATAGACACTTCTCCAAAGAAGATATACAAATGGCCAGCAAGCACATGAAAACATGCTAAACACCATTAGCCATCAGAGAAATGCAAATCTAAACCACAATGAGATACTACTTCACACCCACTGAAATGGGCTACTACTAAAAAAAAAAAAAAAAAAAAAAAGGAAAATTACTAGTGTTGGAGAAAATGTGGAGAAATAGGAACGTTCATTCATTGTTGGTGGCAATGTAAAACATTGGAGGTGCTGTAGAAAGTTATTATAGAATTACAACATGAACCAGCAATCCCACTTCTAGGTATATACCCCAAATAACTGAAAGCAGGAACTCATACTTGCATACTGATGTTCATAGTGGCATTGTTCACAATTCCCAAGTGTCCATAAATAGAAGAATGGATAAATAAAATGTGGTCTTTACATACAATGAAATTATTCAGCATTAAAAAAGAATGAAGTTCTGATTGATGTGACAATGTGGATGAAGTTTAAAGACATGTTGAATGAAGTAAGCCAAACACAAAAGGACAAATATTGGATGATTTTATTGATAGGAAATAATTTGAATAAGCATTCTCAGAGTCAAAATCTCAAATATAAGTTGCCAGGGGACAGGATCCGGGTAGGGAATAGGGAGTTACACAAAGTTTCTATTTGTGATCAAGGAAAACTTTTGGTAATGGATGGTGGTGATGGTAGCACAATATTGTGGACATAATGAACAACATTGAATTATATTTGAATGTGATTAAAGGGGGAAGTGTTAGGTTATTAAAGATTTTTTTTAAGAATCCATGGAGCTGTACAATATAGTAAGCCCTAAATTAAATCATGAACAGTGAATAGTGCAATTATAAAAATGTGCTTTCAATTGTAACAAATACACGACACCAATGCAAGGTGTTAATAGGGTAGTAACAACTTCTCAAAAAAAAAAAAAAAAAAAAGGTAGATCAAAATGATTGATGAGATCTATGCTCCACAATGAGGTACAGTTCTATAGTCAGATGCCTATTTTGACTACACTGGCTCTTGTTCACCTTCTCTTTAGTGAAGTTTACCCCCCTACCCACCTACCAGCCCCACCAAAGGAGCAATAGACTTGCTCCCTACCAGTGTTCATAACTCTTATCTAGTAAGACTCCCCTTTTCTTAGCATGTTTAAGATCAGCGGTATTTCTCATCTCATCTCATCTTTACCCTGCTGCAAACACTTGGATCTTGAATCCAGAACTTAATTCTATCTCAAGTTCTTTAAACTGGATGCTAGCAATGACTTCCCCCACATATGAAGTAACATTTCCAAGTGGACTTCTACTTGAAAATTTTCTTGCCTTTGGATGTGCTGGCTGACAAAGGACTCCTTAACCTACTTGGTACCCTCCTGTCCCTGAAACCCAAACTTTGACTTGGGCTATGTGGTCAACATCCTGAGTATTTCATTGCTGTGAACACAATTCCAAAAGACACATTTCAGAGATATTTTAGTTAGTGGCTTTACCACTGGAATAAGTATGTAATAAACAACTGAACCTTCCAGGTGACAACTTTTAAGGATAATACTCTCATGAATATGTATATAATGATATGAGTGCTTTATTTTTTCCTCCTTTTTACTGTGGAAAAAAATTCAAATATATTTGCTTAGCTTCAGCAATCATCAACTTTTTGTTGTTCTTGTTTGAATCTTATTCCAATTTTTTCTGAAGTATTTTAAGGAAATTCCAGATGTCATATTATTTCCCCTATAAATACTTCAGTATTTCTCATGGGTAGGGATTTTTAAAAGAAAAAAAAAAAAAAAAAACATTCCATTATTATACCCAACAAAATTAACAAATTCTTAATATTGCATACATCTTAATCCATGCTCAATTTTCCCTATTGTCTAAAAGTCTTTTTTAGGCCTTATATAAATCAGTATCCAATGTTCACACATCACAATTATTTAGTATGTCTCTAAAGGCTGTTCTAATCTTAACCTTTAGATATTTCTACTTTAAGCAATAACATACACACATTGCCCTCAAATTTATCTTCCATAGCTAAATAAGGAGAAGCTTTGCTGTAACTAAGTGCCAGCACTTACAGGGTCCTGTGGCAAATGTAGGACTTCAACTTCTATTCTGGGTGAGATGGGAGAGAAGTGGGAAAAGCAGCTGATAACATCTGACCTATACTTTCAAGAGAAACATTCTCATTCCAATGTTGATAAAGGATGACACAAGGGGGCTAGGTGGGAGGTAGGGAGATAGGTTAGGAGCCTACTGTAGTAATCCAGGTGTGAGATGAAGGTGGCTTGGTGGAGGGGGTGAGAAGTGATTAGGTTCTGGACATATTTTGAAGGTGTGTAGTCAACAGTATTTACTGATGGATTAAATATGGTCTGAGAGTGAAAGGGAAAAGCCAAAGATGTTTCTAAATTTGGGGGCCTGAGCAATTACTTATCCACTGTTCTTCCTCTGTTTAGTTTGTTATATAATCTAAAATTTAAAACAAATTGTTCTTACAAAATTATTACTTACTAACCTGTATTTTCTTGAAAGTCCTTCATTGATATCTAGAAACAGGTTTGTAACCAAATTTATGATTATGTTTACAGTGCACTAAGTCAAACTGGCTGTAGTTCTTATCTCTTTTATTACCTTTCTTGTGTTCTTGATTTTGAGCCATCTCTTGATTCGCAGGACTGTCTCCACACCCTATCTCCTACCTCAGCTTTTTGCTCTGTATTTTTAGATTTGCAATTTCCAGTTGGCCAGGGAACAGTATGTGTAGGCAGTGGGAGCAGGGACAATGGCACTTTGATTTCCTCTATCTATCCTATGATAGAAAGAGGATATGAAGAAAGTTTTCTGCTTGGTATAAACTGTTTCTGAAACAGAGGAAGAGACAGAAGATGGGAAAGCGTGGTCTATCTACTTACAGATAGGCAGACCTGCCCTTTACTGGTGGTGTAATGGAAGGCAGCCACTGATTTGGTCTTTCAACCTGGTTCCAGTGAACCTGTTTCCTCGATTCTGGGAACAGATTAGTTATCCGGACTTGTTTTATACATGCTTATTTGTTTTTTCTCTTGCTCTAAGCTCCCATATTTTAAGGAGAAAATGGTACAATGTGTGTCAAGGGTGACTTAGGCAATATTTTAAGTGAGAATTTAGAGGTTTTAAAGTTAAAATTAACGTAAGCTGCCTTAAAGAAGGCATCAGCGGAAAGTAAACGAACCTGTAAAGGAAATTTTTCTCCTTTGGACTCAGCAGGATTCTGACTTTTAATAACCTTTCAAAATGACATTGTTATCTTCATATACAATTATCATTTGGAGCTTTTGTGGGAAATTATGCACTGTATGGCAACACTTATAAACCCCTACTTCTCTCAAACAGGCATTTGATTTGTTTTCCTTGAGCAGAATTTGGAAGCAAAGTCGATCCTGTATTTGCAAGACCATTTCTTGAACAGTGATGAAAGAATCTCTTTCATGTAGGTCCAGAGAATTAAGGAGATTTCAGAAATTTAGGATATAATATTTGAACTTTTGGTAATGTAGTTTGTGGGCAAAGTCCTGCTCTGCCTCTATTGCTCTAGTAATTGTCATTTGAGACAGTGAACCATCCGAGTTCCTTACACAGGCCAGTGGAACAGAAAGAAACACTATCTCTGTGGACTTCCAAAGAGTAGTACCTTTAAGAATACATCTTTTATATTATATATAGGAACAGTATGTATTCTAGTGAGTTTTTATAGGCAAAATAATACTCTCTTTAAATGTTGGGATAGGCCAGAGCCAGCCCACCAAGAAGGCCTGAAAACCTGGCCATCTGTCAGGAAAAGGAACAGAAAGAGAAATGGCTTTTGCCTGGAGGAAGTTTTCCTTAGGATATTCTAGTCATCATTGTGAGTTTTGTTAAACAACAACAAAAAAAAAAACTGTTTCAAATATTATGTCCTGCATAACCAAGCCTTCATGGTTCTGCAATGATTTTCTTCTGTATATAGCTGAGGGTTGTTAGCATTCTACTGAATCATATTTTAATATATCTTAAACTTAATCAGGTTTGGAAATTTGTGGGTGCACACCTAGCATTCTTATTCTCAGGATAACTTTAAGACATTTTAATATCTGATGGAATGGAAAATAGTCCATTTTAACTTTGCAAATAGCCACTTGTCCAGAGGCTATTAACAGTAGAAGTAGAGAAGGTAGTAAAGGATGACAATTTTATTTCTCTGTTCTTTCCTAGGGAAGGACCATGTGGTTAAACTGGATGAGTAGGTGAAAGTTTTAGGACATTCTGTGAAACTGTTCTCTTGGTCAAGCAATAATACAAGTGTAAGTGCTATTTCTGAGCACTTTTTATGTTTAAGATCCTGTTATATGTATTGTGAGAAATCACACACACACAAAACAAGTGTTAGTATAATAGGGGAAATGGCATGTTCTGTCCAAACCACAGCACAAAATAATCGATTTGCACTGTTACTCCTGTTTTAGTTGCTAAAGATATTGTTTTATTGTGTGTGAGGGGAAGCTAATATTTAATAGACTTTCAGCAGAATATGATTAATTTCATAGGGGGAAAAACAAATACTAGTGTTACAAATCCTTCAGTTGATGTGATTTAAAAAAAAAAAAAATCAAAATGGTTGTTTCAAATACTAGTTCTTTATTGTGTCCTGTTAGCAGTATGCATAATCCTCCATAAATGCCTTTAACCTCTGCAACTCTTGGCTATTAAAATAGAAGTTATTAAATTACAATATTGCACTTAAAATGTTTAAAGCCTAATAAAAACTATGTGCCATTAGACACAGTGTGGCTTGTTCTTTGTCAATATTGATTGAAAGGGGTGTGGAAAGGAGACAAATAAGACCACTTTGTTTAAAACGACAAGAGCTGTAAGAATAGATTGTATGAACCTTTGGGAAGCTCTGAGGGTACATGCTTGGAAAAACAAAGGCTTTCATTCTTCTTAGTCTTCTAACTGACTTTGTTAGTGCTCCTTCCAGCTGCCATGGCCTAGTAACCTGCTGAGGTCTCAGGTGGGGCAGCCACAGTGTCCCAGCTGTTCTAAATAATCTTCAGAATTCATTATCTATCCGTGGACAATATAAAGGTCTAAGTATAGCCTTCTTTTAGGAAAGCCTATACTAAAATGGCTGAAACTACAAGGTAATCTAGAATATTATTAACACTATAGAGATTTTATTTTTGGCTTACAAAGGGAATTACCCTGAGATTTCTACAAAAAGCAATCTCCCACGTGCACTAAAACACAAATTAGCTGCTGCAGTTTTTTGACAATTTTCTGAAAGACTAAGTAATCTAAATTCTTTCTAAGCATTTTAAGGAAGGGAGTTGATTATACTTGGAGAAATAATTGTGATTCCTTATAGTTTTTTGTCACTTAAATCTTGGACAGGAGCTCTAATTCCAGATATTAAATATTAACTTTCATTCCTGTATAGAATTGCCTCCATTATCACCAAAGGATGGATTTTTGCTATGGAAATGATTGCTACAGTTTTTTAGTGGAATAAATTACTGACTTATAATATCAAAAGAAGAAACATGTAGAATATTAGGTGGCTGATCTTATAAACTTGAGTTCTCTTCAAACTCTTCCAAAAAGTAGAAGGGATGGTAATGCTCCCTAACTCATTCTATGAGGCCAATATCACCCTCATACCAAAGCCAGAAAGATACCACAAGAAAAGAAAAATACAAACCAATATATCTTATGAATATAGATGAAAAAATCTTCAACAAAATTCTAGCAAACTGAATCCAACAAATTAACATTTTATCCAATTAGAAGAATTATACACCATGATACAGTGGGATTTATTTCTGGTGTGCAAGTTTGGTTCAACATAAGAAAATCAATTAATGTAAGACACCACATTAAGAGAAGAAAAAAAAAAATCCACCATCACAGCTGATATGCAAAAAGCATTTGACAAAATCCAGCATCCTTTCTTGAAAAAACACTCAGAAAACTAGGAATAGAAGAAAATTATCTCATCATAAAAGGTCAATATGAAAAATCACGATAAATATGATAGCTGTGGAAAGACAATGATTTCCCTCTAAGATCAGGAACAAGATCAAGGATGCCCATTGCCACTGTTATTCAACATTGTACTGGAAGTTCTAGCCAGAGAAATTAGGCAAGCAAAAGAAATAAAAGGCATCCAAGCTGGAAAGAAGGAAGTAAAAGTTTCACTATTTGCAGATCACATGATTTTCTGCGTATAGGATCCTGAAAAATTCACCACAAAGCTCTTGGAGCTAATAAATTAATTCCGCAAACTGGGTTGATAAAAGATCAACACCCCAAAATCAATAGTGTTTCTATATAGTAGTAATGAACAATTGGAAGAAAAAGAAAGAAAATTCCCTTCACAATAGAATCAAAAGAATCAAATATCAAGGATAAATCTAATCAAGGATGTAAAAGACTCGTAACACAGAAAACTATAAAACATTGCTAAAAAGACCCAAGTAAAGGGAAAGACATTCTGTGTTTTTAGATTGGATGACTAAATTTTGTTAAAATGTCAGTTGTAACCAAAGCAGTGTACAGATTCAACACAATACCAACCAAAATTCCAACAAGCTTCTTTGCAGAAATGGAAAAGCCAATCATCAAATTTATATGGAAGGGTACAGGACCCCAAATATCCAAAGCCATCTTGAAAAAGTAGAATGAAGTTAGAGGACTTACAACTCCCCATCTTAGAACTTATTACAAAACTACAATTATCAAAACTGTATGGTACTAGCACAAGACAGACATTTGGACTAATGGAATCAAACTGAGAGCTCATTTATGGAAAACTGATTCTTGACAAGAAAGCAAAGACCACTCAACTGGGAAAGAATAGTCTGTTCAACAAATGGTGGTGGGAAAACAATTTCCACTTGCAAAATTATGAAGGTGACCCCTACTCATATCATACATCCCCAATCAAAATGGATCAAAGACTTCAATATAAAAGCCAAAACTATAAGACTCCTAGAGGAAAATGTAAGGAAGCATCTTCAGGAATCTGTGTTAGGCAATGATTTCTTAGATTTTACACTCAAAGCACAAGCAAGAAGGAAAAAAAAAAAAGATTAATAGGACCTTATCAAAATTAAAAACTTTTGTGCTTCAAGGACTTTATCATGAAAAAAAAGTGACAATCTACACAATAGGAAAAATATTTGGAAACCACATATTTGATAAACCACATATCAGAATATAAAGAAATCCTTCAACTTATCAAAAACAAAAACCCAATTAAAAGGCAAGCAGGAAGTCTGAATAGATTTCTCAAAAAAAAAAGATACATAAATGGCCAAAAAGCACATGAAAAGATGCTCATCATCATTAGCCATCAGAGTAATACAAATAAAAACCACAATGAGATACCATTTCACACCCACTAGAGTGGATACTTTTTTTTTTTTTTTTAATGTTACAACTGTTAGAGAGGATGCAGAGAAAGAGGAACACTCATTCATTGGTGGTGGCAACATGAAATGATGCAGCTGCTATGGAAGACAGTTTGGTAAGTCTAGAATTGCCATATGACCTAGTAATCCCATTACAAGGTATATATCCAAAAGAACAGAGCAGGGACTCCAACAGCTATTTGCACACCGATGTTCATAGCAGCATTATTCACAGTTGCCTAAAGATGGAAGCCACCCACGTGTCCATCAACCAATGAATAGATAAATAAAATGTGGTATATACATACAATGAAATATGTAAAAAAGAATGAAGCCCTGATACAAGTGATAATGTGGAAAAAACCTTTAAGACTTCACGTTGAAAATTAGCCAGACACAAAAGGACAAAAAATTACCAAGGGACAGTGTACAAACAGGGAGTAGGGAGTTAATGCTTAAATGCTTAAAATGTACAGATTTCCTATTTGGAATGATAAAAATATTTTGGTAATGGATGGTGGTGATCATAGCACAATATTGTAAAGGTAAGTAACAGCACTGAAATATATACCTGAGTGTGGTTAAAAGGAGAAATGTTAGGTTGTATATATGGTATAGAATTTTTAAAAAATCATGGAGCTGCAATATAGTCAGTGAATGCAAGGTGTTAATAGGGTGGTATATGGGAATCCTGGATTTCATGCAGGTTTGTTCTGTAAACCTATGCCTTTTTAAATAAAAACAAACTTGTTGAAATACAAGGAGAAAAAGACCAATACAATTGTTTATGGAGACTGAAACACCTTTTTCTGCCTTTGACATTTAAAAACAAAACAATGTGGAAATGAATAATATAAGTAATCAAACTGAATGAACAGTTATATAGATAGCTGTAAAAATCTTCATTTTCAAGTGCTAATGGAATATTTATGAAACTGTCCATATCATCTTGGTCACAAAATATAGTCTAAATAAGTCAGAAAACAAGATAGATAACAAGGCAACAACAAAAAAACAAAACGAAGTCTATCAGGTATAACTTAGATAAGTAGTTTAAATTCCTATACTAAAAAACATTCAAATCGTTTCCCTTTCTATAATTCATAGATACAAGTCCTTTTTTTCCCTTTAATGACTAGGCTTTATTCCTTTCACTTATTTTTTTAAAAATATTTTGTGACATATTGCTTTCATTAATTTGACTAAAAGTTTATATTTAGTTAGTTGAAAAGTATTTATCACATTTTAATTCTACCAGTTAACTTAAAGATACAGTATGTTAACTAAGGATATCTAATAAATGCTAACAAATGACATCTGAAATAGACACAGAAAACTTACCAATAAAATTATGAGAGTAATAAAAACAAAAAACCACCACCAACAAATAGCAAAACAAACAATGGAAAGGATAAAAAAAAAATGAAGGTAAAAGCAGAAGTTGACTCAGAATACAGCAAAACAATGGAATAAAAAGTCTAAAAGCTGATTCTTGAATCAAAAGAATGAAACAAATCTGTTAAATATGAAACTTAAGAGGGAAAACACAAACTGTAGAAATAGAAGGAAAAATGGACCTAAAACAGAGACCCTGGAGTTTGTATATATTTAAACTAAGTATAAATATATGTAAATGAATTTGAAAATTGTGATTAAATTCATGTGTTGATTAATAGCTATTATTTATTGAATGCTTAAATAGATAAATTAACTGAAGAATTTATAGAATTATCCAAAGGACAACAGTGCCAAGGGTACCACAAATAGTTTTTCCCTTCAGACTTTTTAGGAAGAGAGATTACCCTCGCTTTAAGACTTATTCTAAACAGAAAAAAATATACACAGAAAGCTTTCAGCTACACAACTCTGACACCTAAATTCAACAAGGACACTCTAAAAACCTTACTGAACTAATTTATGAATATCAATAACAAAATCTTAATTCAACAGAACAGTAAAAGATATATCACCCAAGATATGATTGATATGTATATATCTATGTTTTAATATTAAGAAATCAATATAATGCAAGAAAAATATTGATAGTTTCAATATATGTCAAAGGCTATTTGATGAAAACCCACATTCCTTGTTCAAAAAATTTAAAAAAAAACCTTGTGAAACAAATTTTAAAATTGACTTAATTAACAACATACAAATAACCCCTTAAATTATGGCAGAAAATGCTAGGTATCAAATCACTATCTTTTTCCCATTTTTCCAAATTAACAGAACTTCTCTTTGGTTGAGAAATGGCAACATGCCCAGCTAACCCTGCCTCTTTTCAGAAAGGGTGTCAAGTTACATAGTTTTGGTTAATAAGATATATGGTTTTGGGGTGGAGCTTCTGTGAAGTTCTTCAAAAGTTCTGTAGTAGGAGCTGGCATGTGCCATTTTACTTCTCTCACACTGTCCTTTCTTTCTGATGCCATAGCTGGAACTACCACTGCCATCTTGTGACCAAGAGGGAAAGACCTAGGGCCTGATACCCCTGAGCCGCTGAAAAGGCCAGCAAATGCCTGTCTCTCGACTTTTCATCATGTGAGGGGGGGGGGAAATCAACACTGAAATTGTCAAACTATGAAATTCAAATACTACTAGTAACTTCATAGGGTTGTTTTGTGAATGAAATGAGCTATTATACAGAAAGTGGCTACACTGATGCTGGGCACAATAGGTGCTATGTCATCTATTAATTTTATTAACAATTACAAGCTAAAAATACAATGAGAATATAGTCCAACCACAATAGCAACAAAAATACCCTGAAATAACATTGAATACAAATGCCTTAAACCTATAAAAATATTTATATATTAGCTGAAGTACACAGAAGATATTTGGCAAAGCAGACACAAAATTTTCCTGAATAAGACTTACAACATTTGAAAGAATTGTCCCAAATCAATGTAGAAATATAATGCAATTCAGACAATCGATATCACTGAGTTTCTCCAAGAAGAATAAACAGGCAAGAATAGCAAAGAACATTCTGGGGAAAAGAGGGTGTTAATGGGGAATTTGCCCTACCTTATAATATAATAAAAATATAAGTATTATAAAAACTGTTTTCCAGAGTGTGACTTGACTGGAAAAAAAATCAGTGGGGAAATATTTCTATTTTTTGGCACTTAGCAAATTGTTATTCTAAAAATAAAAAAACCTTCTGACAAAAACAACTTGAAGTGCTGGAAAAATGATAACAACTAGCTTCTTCAAAGCCTAGCAAGCTTGCAGGATTGTAAGATGTCTTTGTTTGCCAATGCTGCTATGACAAATACACTGGATGGCTTAAACAGAAGTTTATTATCTCAGCGTTGGAGGGTAGAAGTCCAAAATCAAGGACTCGACAGGCCATGCTTTCTTTTCCAGAGCCTGTAGTGTTCTGGTGCTAGTTTGCCGTAACCCTTGGGGTTCTTTGGCTTGTATTTCTGCCTCCATCATAAAATATGCCTCACTCTCTGGTTTCCTCTGACTGAATTTCCTCTGCTTATAAGGACTTGAGTCATATGGATTAAGGCCCACCCTAATTCAATTTGGCTTCATCTAAATGAAATCTTCAGAGATCATGTTCATCAATGAGCCCACGCCTCAACTAACATCATCTTCAAACGTCCTATTTACAAATAGGTTCACACACAGGACCAGGAATTTGGACTTGAACATGTCTTCCTGGGGTACATGATTCAATCCCCAACAAAAGGATAACCCCTAGCCAGAAAGATTAGATTGCTGGAAAGCAGAGTGGCAAGCTGAACTGATGCTGAAACTATGGCTCTCCTTGGATTCTTCTGATCATGAGACCAAGAAGATAAGGATTTAAAGGCCACACAAGGGACAGGAGACAAGCAAGGCACTGGGCCCTAGCAAGGATGGAGTTGCAACTGCTATACCCTTTCACAAAGTTGGGTCCCTCAAAGGTTACCCATCTGGAGAAGCATGAACAGGAAAGAAGACTTCCTACTACCAGTGAAAGAAAACAAAAGGACATATCTATCCCATTTTGAGTTCTGAACAGGGGTGTAAATCACCTGCCAAAGAATTAACTACAGAACTGCCTTCATATGAGTTTGCTGATTTTTTTTTTTGTTAAAGATTTTTTAATTTATTTATTCATTTATCCCCCCCTTGCTGCTTGTGCTCGCCGGGTCAGCCAACCACGCCGTGTGGGCGGGCCTAGCCCTCACCAGGAGGCCCCGGGAACCGAACCCGGGGCCTCCCACATGGCAAGCAGGAGCCCCACCGATTGAGCCACAGCCGCCTCCCTGCTGTTTGATTTTATACAACATGTTTATTAGTCAGCCAAAAGGGTACTGATGCAAAGGACCAGAAATACCTTTTATAAAGGGTATTTATTTAGGGTAAAAGCTTATAGTTAAATGGCCCTAAACAGTCCAACTCAAGGTACCATAAGACATACTTTCTCAAACTCTAGCGCCACATGTGGCAACAAGATGGCAGGTGATCTCTGCCTGGTCCATCAAGCCTTATTCCTCTTAAGGTTCTGTGGGCCCAGCTTCTTCCTATCTCAGCTGTAGCCTGGCATAGGGCTCATCTCTCTTCCTGGGACTTTAGCTGTCTGAGCCTTCTCCTTTGTATCACATGGCAGGGCAAAAATGAGCAAGTTCTCTCTTCTTCTGTGTCTATGGAGCTCTCCCCAGGGTCCCAGGATTAAAACTGACAGAGCTCTCTCTCTTCCTGTGTGTCTTCTTGAATGAGTGTCCATTTATATCAGCCCACCAAGGGGGAGGGGACTCAACCCTGAATCATGCCCTACTGACGTGGTCTAATCAAAGCCCTGTTCTTAGGTAATTTAATCAAGACATGTCAGCTGAATCTAATGCATCAAAGAGGATCAAACCCAGAGGAACAGACCAGTTTACAAACATAATCTTTCTCTTTTGGGGGGTTCATAAATAATCTCACAACATGTGTCATCCCAGAAACCCTAAATCAACAAAGTTAACTGAAAGCCCAGGTTGGTAACAGGCTGAGCTACCTAACAAAGGCAAATATTAATCCTGCATGGAGGGATGCTTCCCTCACAAGATTCCGACAGATGAAGCCCTAGGACCACGACTTCACAATCCAACCTTACAACACTCACAAGAAAACAAGTTACCCATGACAGGTAAACACAAGGTGCAGAATTGTACTGTCAAGAATTCAGATATCAGAATTATTGGATACAAATTCTAAAATTATTACAGGTAAAATGGGTGAGAAATAAAAAACATAAGGAACAAAAGATTACTCCATTTCTAACATTATGACAGATTAGATACATTGAATGATCCTCTGATCAAAACAACTAAAATGCTGGATATGATATAAAAATATTTTGATGTAGTACTGAGCTGGCACAAAAGGAATCTGTAGCCTTCAAATTCATTTAAAATTGGAATCCTAGGAGGAAACTGACACTACAACCAGCTATTGCAGAGGATTCCTGCTGATCCCCTGCAGACCTTGAGAAGTAGAAGGTAAAAAAAAAAAAAAAATCAATCCAAAATAAACTCAGATGAGTACATTTAGTATGATATTTATTTTACATTATACACATTATATTCAAAACAGAAAAAAAGAATGTATTGTTTAGGGATATATACATAGGTGAAAAAATCTAAAATTTAAAAAAAAAAAAAAAAAAAAAAAAGACCTGCTAACATGATTTATCTCCATCACGGAGGGAGGGTAATGTGATCAGGAAGAGGCATAAAAGGGTCTTCACAGATGTTTATTATTAGCCTTTAAACTGTATGATATGTTTTACACACTCATGAATGTATATTTTACATTTTTTAATAAAGAAAATAAGAACAAGATATGATTTTGGGGGGCAAAAGTCAAATAACTTCTAGAAATGAATAGGTAATGTATGCTTATGTATATATGTATATGTATGTGTGTGTGTATATATATATGAAATCACAGAAATTATAAACTAAATGGATTACACAGTAGAAACGAAAGAATTAGTAAGCTGGAAGACAGATCTGATGAAATCATCTAGAATGCAGCCCAGTACACATTAGAGAAAGGATAAAAGGCATGAACAAAAATGTTGACAGTATCATTAGAATTCCAGAAGGAGAAAACAAAGAATAGGATAGAGGCAATACTTAATGGTGAGGATTGCTTTTCCAGAATTGATAAGGTTTCTTGTTTTTCATCTTCAAATTCAGAAAGCACCACAGATTATAAGATACCTATATTAAATATCAATAGAAATAGAGACTGAGTAAAAACGATATCAAGCATTCTTAATTTCTGTCATAAGCATTTGTCTTAAGTAGCATGACATGTATTCAGATATATGTTACCACTCACATGTTGATAATGTGGGGGAGAAAATGTTGGATGCTTTTCTTGGTGACATATCCTACCTTAGGTCAGAGAATCTCATGACCACTAGATCTACCCTGGAAAGAGTTCTAGAAGTTTCATCTGTATTGCTTTCAAGAAAAAGATTTGCCTTTCACACAACCCCATGAAATCAGCACTCCATCGGTGGACCTTACCTTGGAATATATAATATTCTATTTCCCCAATGTAACAGAGTTAGACTCATTTATAATTTCCCTAAACATGATTCTTCTATCCCTTTTATTTTAATCTACAATTAGCATATACCCATTAAATATATATTTTCAGTCTGTTCATATGCCAGTTGAGCCCTGAATTTCAGTAGAGTTGTGGCCAATATCTACTCTCCAGTTCATTGGACTCACCCAGGACAAGAAAATGATGTGGATGGATAGCCCTCATCCCCCAAAACAAATAGCACCTACAGCTGTAAGCAAAACAGTTCATTCCATATACCCCTATAAGATCTAAGACCCCTCTCAATCTGAAACAGAGTGGGCAACACCATCCCAAAAATCCTCAAGATTGATCCCCAACAAAAGGGGGGAATGCAACCATGGACCAAAGAAGACTTATTTTAGTAACAGAAGAACTTGTAACATTAATAAGATTGTGGTTACCAGAGGTTCTGAGGGGGGGGGGGTGGCGGGGAATGAAGAATAGTTAAAACATACAATATTTTTAGGGCATTGGAATTATTACGCATGATATTGCAATGACGGATACAGGCTATTATACACTTTGTCTAGACCTATAAAATTGTACAGTGCAAAGTGTAAACCATATTGTAACCTATAAGACCATGGTTAGTTGCAATACTTCAATATTTGTTCATCAATTGTAACAAGTGTTCCACACTAATGTAAGATGTTAATAGAAAATGTGAAAAGGGGAGGGGGTGGGGTATATGGGAATTCCCTATATTTTCAATTTAAGTTTTCTGTAATCTAAAATTTCTTTAAAAATAAAGTTAAAAAAAGGAAAAACTTGCCTCAGACACAGAACATCTTAATGAAGTTAAAAATGAGGTACTTGCAAAAGGAACAGAAATATTTGAACCAGAACCATTCTGGTAAGCATGGGACACATAGTCATTATAAACTTATTCAAGCTGAAGAGTCACTTTGTACTTTATGGATGTTATATATTAGGTTAAAATAGAGGCTTGTGCCACTTACTCTGTCCACTAAACATAAAGTGGAACCTAAGAAATTAGCTGAAGTAATTGATCCACCTAAACTAGTCTTAGATTTCTTTTAAAGAAAAAAGCCATAAAAACAACTTATCTCTGTGCTATCTTTCCTATACTTACCCAGATTTGCCACGATATAGGAACAAGCTCATTCCTTGCCAAGACTTTTGGGCACATTAGTTTATACTAATTTTTTTAATGATGACTTGAATAAAGCAATAGTTAAAAGATGCCAGTTAAAATAAGCCAACACGTGGAAGCTTTTCCTTAACTGTACATTTGACTACAATACTAATGCCATTGTACCAGAAAAACAACACTCTGAAGCACACTGCTTTATTCCCAGTGTGTTAAGCTTTCCCTGTTATTGGATGTTTCATGAATGATTCCCTTCACATTAGATGATTATGCTTTGGGATTAAAAGCAAGGAAGCTGCACTAAAACCATTCTGGGTACCTGAAATCCATAAATATAAGCTGATGTGTAAATTTGGGATAACATACATAATTTACAATGAGGCTGAATTTTATAGTGCCTGAAGATTGCTTATTCAATCTTAACTAATCTTGTCAAACATCTAAAGTCAATCCAATTATGGGTAGTCAGGATGAGGCTTGAGATGGTCAAGTAATGCATTAGGAATTCAGGTCTTAATTTTTTTTTAAATGTCTTGGCTTATTGAGTGAATAACCCTGTACTGTTCTAATAGATTTGTGCAGTCCAGTAAGGTAGCCACTGGGCACATGTGGCTATTGAGCAGTTGAAGTGTGGTTAGTCTGGATTAAGTTAAGCAGTAAGTGTAAAGCCACACTGGATTTAAAAGATTTAGTCTGGAAAAAAAAAAAAAAAAAAAAGTAAAATATGTCATTAGATTTTTTTTTATATTAGTTACATGTTGAATGATAATTTATATATATTGTGTTACTATATTGTTACAATTAATTTCACTCATCTTTAAAATTGCTACTAGAAAATTTAAAACATGTAAGTGACATGTTTTAATCAATTTTACTCAACAGTGCTATAGTGCAAAGATGAACTTCTTGGTCATTAATAGTTGCTCTTTTTGCCTGAAGACTCTACCACAAGGGTCACTCATTTGGATGAAAGCACTATGTGCCCAGACACACTGATTAAAAGTTTAAATAAAGGATAATAGGGCTAGTATATGGATCAATATTGGACATATATGGTAAAAATGGTTTCTCAAAGATGTATATGACTATGGCAATACAATTTCAATGACTTTAATTGAAGTTCTAAGGACCCTGAGATTTTTATACAAATTCTCTTCACTGCTTTCAGTATATACAGTATGAATTATATACTTTATTTCAATATGTAACAATATTTACTTAATATTTTGGTATATTGTATACTTTATCCTATTTTACTTTAAATTTTTAAAATTCTCACTAGATTCTGGTAACACTGAGAATTTATTTGTAATTATTGGTTGTATTTTATAATGGGATAATAATTTCAGCTCCCATTTGGTTTATAAAGGAAAATATTAAGGGTGCTGGAGAGTCAAAATCTATTTGCCTGTTTTTAAATCATAAGTTGGCTCACTCCTCTACACCTTACTATTTTCAGTGGATTATGGTGCTATAGAAATTATATTTTCTAACTCAGTAATGTGTCATTTTTATATATTTTTATTTTGTTTTTATTTTGCTACTTTACTTAACTTTTTAAAATGAGCATATTCTTTTAAAATTTTGAAAAAAATGTTTAAAGAAAGCAATAAATTTGAGATTCAGAGGAAAGAGAAAGTAGATGAGACAGTTGTCGTTGACTGTCACTTTTCCTCCTCCTTTTGGTTAGAGCCTCTGGTTCTCTTTCAAGTACTCCCCTTTCCTCACTTTAAGTCTAATGGTTTGGGTGAAGCTGACTGCCTTCCCCAGGCCTTTATTTTATTTTTATTGCGGTATATCATTTATACATGAACACACATAATAAATATAGTAAAACTTATGAACTTACAACACACACATGCATAATATCATACAGGGCTCCCATACATCACCCTTCCACGAATGCCTTGCATTGTTGTGAAACATGTTACAAACTATACGAGGAAGAACATCGTCAAACTATTACTACTAACTATAGTCCATATCTTATATTTGGTGTATTTTTCCCCCCAACACACCCTTTTTTTTTTTTTTTTTTTAACAAATTAACTTTATGGATACATATTACTAAAGCATACGATTTATCCAAAGTGTATAATCAATGGTATTTGGTATAATCACACAGTTGTGCGTTCACATCATATGCCCTAGGCCACAGGGATAGGTACCAATGAGAATCAATTCAGAGTTGGTTCCAAGGCTTTTGCTGGGGCATCCAATAGAGAGCCGTTCGTTTTTGCTGAAGGAATCAGATACAAATCTGGAGCCACCGCAAGTCAACTCACACCACAAGTAGAAGTCCTCTTAAAAATGGAGTCAGTAAAGAGAGAAGAACAGGTGGTGAGAGATCCCAGATCCCGTTGTGCCTAAAAGCAGGTCACCTTTGAAGAGCCTCAGATATGTGTGTCAAAGAATTCCCATCTAATTCCTTAAAATTGATTGATTTGGTTTTTCTGCCACTGACCTGATATTCAGTTGATACACACCTTACACACCTTTTTAGCTGTGCCTAAAGCTTGTGGGACAATATGATGACTTGGCACCCATTCTAACCATTTTAATTTATTGCTGTGTACGTCATTCTCTTGGTTAAATATTTCAAATATTTGTTTTAAAATATTTTGAATATCACCTTTGCTTTTAAGAAGAGGTCGACTAATAAAATAGAATTTCAAAACAAGAGTGAAGGGCATATTTAGGTTGACAAGAGAGCATGAACCAAAAAGCAAATCTAGTCACAAAGATTGAGTTCAGACCGGTACTTTATCAAGTTATTGAAAGATATCTACCTTCTCAGCCTGAACAATTCATTTACTTTCTTGGATGTATGTTTCTTCTTCTAATAAATAGAATTCTGTTTTACAATATCATAAACATCAAATGGGATACTACCCATAAAAACATTTTCTTTGTAAATCATTCTACGATAGGAATTAAGGCAAGTAAATACTTCATAAATGTAGGAAATTACTCTGATACTTTCATCTGATTTTTAGATTGTGTTCTCTGTATATACCCTATCAACTCAGTTTCCACATTGGAAAAGAGGCATATCATCATTATAGATACAGGATTGCAATGCTTATTACCCTTAAAATCATTTCTATTGTACTTATTAATCTGCATTTTCTTAGTTTGTTATTCCCCTCTCACTACTCTCTGTAATACAAGTCAGAAAAGTATAAAGGTTGACTTCCACCACCATCTACCCTTTTAAAAACATCCAAATTCTGTGTTTTACAGTATGTTTTAATAGTTGTTTCATTGAACAAGGGGATTTCTTCTTTATACTTTAATTTTTACAGTTACATGGTTTTTCTTTCGATGAAAGGAATGCTTGTGTTTCTTACTTAAAATGTGTCTATCACATTTTGAAATACACACGTAAATATACATAAATGTTGTGGTCACAATTCTAAAAAATAATCACCAAAAACTTAACCATAAAATTTTAGTTAAAGGGAACAACATGGGCTGTTTTATGAAGTTTATTTTTCACCACTTAAAACATACGGGAACATCCTTCTGTATTATCAAGTGTTACCACAAGATGTTGCTGAGTCATATCTTAATTTAGCATTGATTACCGCTGTTTGCACTTAACCCAGAGTATATCCCATTTTAGAAAATGGACTAGATTTCATCTCAAAGGCTTAGCCACAGTGTCTAGTGTCTGCTAGTGCCAGACAGGTGACATAAGTATGAAGAGGCCCAGGTGTAAGACAATAGTCACCAAACCATTTGACCAGCCATTACACCTGCCCAGTTATAATTTTTAAATCTCATGAGGGGCAAATATAAAAGCCAAACAAATCAGACCTCCCAGCAGTTTCCTGCCCCAAAACTGCTAGTGTGAGATTATAATATCTTTTCTAATTGGGAGTATGCCCCATGAAAATTGAGAATATAGAGACCAATAATTCTTTTTACCTACCTTACCTAGGAATCAGCTTATGATTACCCATGCTTCACCTGGTGGCAAAATGAGATAGACTCTAAATCCAAGTAATTATAGTGTGCTTCCTTTTGAATAAGAAGCATGAGATGTCAGTGAAATTTGTCTGATAGAGAAGGTTCCAGAGGGACAATTCTACAGTTCTGCAAGTTAAGTTTTTTCAACTACATTACAATGTCATGTAGCCTCCATCCCTTTCTAAGGTTATGTTCACTATCTTAATTCAAGCATTTGTCCATTTGGCCATTATTAGAAACTATTCTATTAATGTAGCAAAATTGAGTTACACCTTGAGCCAGAAATCATTAATGACTATTTTAGGTGGTCTCTAGGGATTTCTAGGTGTAAGTTAATACCTATGTCATTCATTGTTTATGCTGGCTCAGTTTCTTGAAAAACTTGGTCAAACAAATGACTTGCCAATTCTGCTTAAAATTGAATATGTCTCCAGGGAAGTCATCTGCTGGTAACAACTGCTAGCTAACTGCATGAAAGGCATATGCATAGACTGCAGTTTGTTCAGTGAAAGCTTTCTTAGGCAAACTGATCTTCAATCTTTTTCCATTTTTTAAGGCATCACTAACATTAGTCTTTGAAACTTATGGGGTTAGATACACAATGTCTATAAGGCATAGCTTTTAAAGCAAAATTAGACTATGCAAGGAAAAATTTGGATCAGCCATTAGTTAGCTGTTTAAACCACCTAGGCCTTAGTTTTCTCTTTTTTTTTTTTTTAGACTAGGAAAATACTACTACCTCTTACAAAGAGTTAGCATGAGAATTAAATTAGATAAATAAATGGAAGAGCATTGACAGTATGACTATCTATGTAAGTGGCGGTGGAGGTAATTAGCGAGTCCAGAAGGAATCTGACACTAGTAACTCACCAATCCATTTCTTGTAGTGATCTCAGGAAAGTAGTCTAGAAGTCAGAATTGTTCTGCTACTCACAGTAAAGCCTTGGACAACTCATTTAGCTTCTTTGAACCTCACTTTCCAAATGTGTAAAGTGAGGGAGTTGACTAAGATGGTCACTTTCAGCTCTAAAACAATTCTATGATATTGCTGCTGAGTGTCATTAAAGATGGTTGACATAACTGAAGATTCATATTATTCAACTTCAACACAGCCTTCATTTCTACTGTTAAATAATGCATGTGGACCCAAGATGAAGTCATTCATGCTAAACCCATCAGCAAACCAAAATTTTACTTAGTTCCTTTTTCTTGTAGGGCTTGGCTCCTCCAGAACCTACAACAATGGACAACCAACCATAAACCGCCCACTCCAGTTTAGCTTCTATGTCGAGGCCCCTCTGGTTTGGTGTTAGCCAAATAAAGATAAATATCTTGATGCAGCCAATAGCATCATTTATACTGTTAGCTTCCTTGTTGGTTGTTAAAGCCTGTGTATATAATCTGTTCTTTTCTACCTCTCAGCAGAGCTCCCCTCTATTTCCCGGATGGGATGCTGCCCAATTCATGAATCACTCGATAAAGCTGTGATATACTAAGTTTCAGGCTAATTTTTTTTTCTATACAATAATCCTTGTATGTACACATTAGTACATTCTTTACAATAACTGTCCCAAAGCCTCCCCAGTCTCAAGCCTCCATTCTGCCCTAACATTCACTTTGGGCAACTGTGGACCAAAATTGAATTTTTTCAAGTAGACAGGGACCAGTTACCAGCCACTGATTTGTAAAGTGCAGGCAGCATGATGGTGGTACTCTGTCAAGATAATTTTGATACTGAAGAACCACCTCATGCACAGTGATGATGAACATCGTTTGGAATGTACTGTCTTTTCTATATTTTGATTCACTTGTCTTTTTTCCCTACATGCATCTGTTTGAGACCCAAAGCCGGAAATAAATATAAATGCCACAAATCAAAAGGAAGTTGGGTGGTTATGCCAATTGTGTTAATTCAATTCCACCCCCATATCTTGCTCTTCTAAGAAACTGTTAAATGACCTAAGTGCTAAAATCAAATGGCTGGTCCTGATAGTAGGGCCACATCACAGTATCAGTGGAATAGAGAGGATGTTAAAATTAGAATGTACTTTAGAAATATACACTTTGACCAAGGTGGGAAAATTAACTGCCAAGGGAAATGGAAAGTTCTAAGATACCAGATGTCTCTGTGGCTTCTAAATTTGGAATTTTGTCACCTTTTAAGTCTTCCTTCAGAAGTATCAAGTCTTACAATGCATGTGGCTTGGCATATGGCTATTATTTTGCATTTCTAGATTGAATCTGACTTTTCCATCAGTATCCAAGCTATCCTTTTCAGTTCTATGATATCTTGGGGGTATAAGGCTCTCAAGAAAAGGAAAGAAATACTACTTGTCATCTCCACCTTCATTTCATTAAAAACATACATTAGACAAGATTTAGGGCCCAAAGAAGTATAACTATCATTCTTTTCTTTCTGGGAGTCTTTTTAAATGTTTTTGTTTGGAAGTAGAGAATACAGATGGGATCCCCCAGATTAAAAGAGCTTTTCTAAATGTTAAACTAAGTTTTCATCAAGTATGTTTCAGGCTCTTCCTCTACAGTCATTTCTCTTCAGCACCAGTCATTCTCTGAGCTTTTCTATTGAGAACCAACTAAGGCACTTCTATTTGATTTCAGGTGATCAGGACAATAGGAGAATGAATTGTTAAAGACAACTATTCACTTAGCAATGATAGTTAGATTGAAAATGAATATATGGTGGGAGAAAAACAATTAAAATCCAAATGAGAAAGACCTCTAACATCAAAAAATAAAACACTTATTTCAAAACTGAGACATTAACTTTCATTTAGATTTCATTTTCCTTCATCTTGGATTGCAGGAATTATATTCAGGATTACTCATTATGGAATATATTATGTTGTAGCAAATTATTGATTTGTAAACATCACATACCACTTTTGAACATGAATAATTTACTAGTTTATCTGCATTTCAATTGTTAATTATTAAAACAAATTAAGTCTAAATGGATAATTTTATATCTTCCAATTTCTCTGTAAATTACAAATAATGTGAGATGTCTAAAAACATACCCCTGTCCTAAATCCATGGGGAAATCATTAGGCAAAATTGAGTTTAAAAAACTTTTTATAACATGCTAAAATGCTATTGTAAGAAGTGACAAACCACTTTAAAAAATGATTTCTCTAATACAAAAAAAAATTCTGACAGAACCATATTACATATTTATTAAGCATTTTGGGGGGGGGAGAATCCAAAAGAGTGGCTAAAAGTAGCAACAAGAGAGTACACAGATGCCCTACATTACAATCCTTCCTGGCAGAGGTTTATGGGTCCTGAAATAAGAAGAGGCAATCCAAAGTTACTAGATAAACTGACTCTTCTCCCTTTTATATTGTACCCAGGCAGAAGCATCCAAAAGGGAGGGAATAAATAGATAAATTGACACAGCAGAACCTCAATTTTTTAACCTCAGATTTAAAAAATCTTAAACTGAGAATGCACAGAACTATGACATCGTGAATCATATGTGATAAGCCTACCCTTCACAGCTATAAAATGGCAAGTTAGACCTAGTGACAAGAAACCTGCCTTTCTCTCAGAAACAACCAGTAGCTTTTTGGATCTGAGAGCTGGAACCTAAGGTGAAGCAAGTTCTACATTCCGAAGACATCCACTGCTGAGATACATAAAAGTGAGGGAGATGTTATGGAAGTCACAGCCTGGGATACTGGCAAGGCTTACTCAACAGCCCTTCCTCTTCCTTCCTTGCCATAAGAATCATAACGTTGGGGAAGGGGTGTGTGTAAATGTGCCCAGCAACCTTAATACCCTTTGGTAGATAATCATTTTGCCAATGCTTCTTACAACTTGAGGGTTTGAGGAGGATGGGATGGGACATGTGACCCTGTTCTGGCAAATGAGTTATGGAAAAACATCTAATAAGGAGCCTCTGAGTAAGATTTGTCTTCTAAATCGAGAAAACTTCTGTTTCCCTAGCCCATTCTTCAAATCAGACATGATGGCATGAGGCCATAATGCCTCCTCAGGAACCATCTTGTAACCCAAGGACCAAAATACCAACAAGCTGAGGATGCTAGAGCAAAAAACAGAAAAATCCCGATTCTGATATGAACTTTGCGCTTCTGCACCAAATCTGAAACTACCCATTCCCAGACTTCTCACTGCGAACAAATTGAAGTCTGAGAATTTTGTTACTTGCAGCCGAATTATACAGAGACTTTGGTTTTAAAAGTAAAAGCACCCCTTCTTCACATGATTATGTAGCTGGAGGGTCACTTCCTACTTCGCAGTGGCCACTGTGGAAGGAAGAGTAAAGATCAAGAGATAATGTTCTTCTGATAAACTGAGGGGATCCATGTTTAGGGGCACATCTTAATGCTAAATTTACCTCTGGTAATGAAGATTCTCACAATGAAGTGTGCTAGGACACATATCCTTCATTAACAGAGATATCACACGTGAAAAAAAACACTGGTAAAACAGGCAACCAACTCTTCAATCAATTCTGCCTCTTCCCTGTGACATTTTTTCATTTGGCATTTATATCAGTTTATTAGAAGCAGACATTCTATTTCTAAGAGACATTGGGGAATTCAGTAATGCCTAGAAATTTCCCAAAATAATAGTTTATATATTGAGACTTACAGTTCCAATTAATTATGTGTGTGTATACACACATACACACTGAGACACATACAGAGAATGTAATTAAAGAGTTTAAATTTAAATCCCCCTTAGATTCTAAATTTCTCAAATTTAGAAATAGGATCTGCCTACTTGCTTAAAAGTCCTGTGCAACACACTTACTGGGGAACTAACATGAATTGAAAAAGATGACAAATTAACTTAATAAATATGCATTTTATGCTGAGGACATGTTGTATTTTTTATATCTTTATATAATGTCTTACTCCTGTTCTCAGTATAAGTTGTGCTTCCCTAAATATCTGAGGCAGCAAAGAAAACGGGTAATGCCAATAGAAGTGCAGTTCTTTGCCTGACTTGAAGTTTTGTTTTATATCAATCCTCCATTCATAGCTTTGACTGTACTGTTGTAGGATATAGGTTTTCTCAGCCCTTCCTTTCCCTTCAAAGACTACACAGCCATGCCCAACTTTTGTCTTTATCTTCTGCCTTTATTATGAGTACCAAAAATAGGTTGGCATATCTTTTGGGGGGGGCGGGGGGAGTTCACACTTGCATAACTCGTGCAGTTAAAATGGCCTGAAATCACAACCCCCAGAAAGGCATCTTTGAAAAGACACTATCCCTAAAAATTAGTAACTGCAAATAACTTAGAAAAGAATAGTTAAGGGAAAGCTACTGTAAACTGTACTAGAAAGATGAAAATATCTAGAATGAGAAGACATTAACTTTTTTTTAATGGTTTTATGGTTTTTTATGGTTTTGAAAATGCTTTATGTCTGATTTTAAAAGACCCCTTAAATTTTCCTGGGATTACTGATATTTGAAGCTTCTAAATTGGCTGTGTAACTTTTGATAGGAAAATGAGACTTCTCATTCTCTTTTGCCTCTCCTCTCTCTCACACCCACATACACAGAGAGACACGTGAGGGCACAAAGGGATTGTGTCCTACAATCCCTGAAGGATCTGGCCTAGAACAAGGAAGGCCTTTCAATGTGTCTGTGTGGGCTGATAAGGGGAGACAGGACTTGTACAAGTGAATGTTCCCAAGAAAGCATGAGCCACTAATAGGCTCAAGCATTCCCTGGGGAAAAGGCCTTGAGCATGTCACTGTGAATGTTGGCAGTTATCTCCTTTACACTCCCATACAACCCTTTCAGAACTCGTGGGAATTTTATTTCTCTTCTCTTTTCCCATATGGAAAATACTGTGGTGTTGTCTGTGTTCCCTTCCTACCTCCTTTATCATACCAGGGCCTTCTGAGCTAGGTTTTGCTGCAAACTATTTCCCTCCACACAGAGCATAAGGTTCATCTTCACATATCCCATCTTCCTTTTGCTTGTGTTTGTGCAGACAGAAAAACTCCTTTCTCATTTGTATATTTGTTGAAAACTTTGTTGCCTGATTTTGACTAAATTCATACGATGTTCAAAAAATCTTATATGAAACTCCAAGCTCCCAACATTCAGATTATCTGGGCTATTATTAATATCCAGGACAAATGTTGCCTGGAGCCTCAATCCTGAGGCTGTGCCCAAACCAATTCCCCATGGCAGAAGGGTGTGAGGTGGGGCAGGTATCACAGAGAACTGGGAAAGAGCGGGATCAAGGCCACGAATCTCCCCTCCCATATATATTTTGTCAATAGGAATCAATACTATGCATATATATATATATGTTTAACTGTATACCAGACCCCCTACTTTTTATTACCTGCCATTAAGGCAGAAAGGAGATTTAGTGCTATTTACTGTGGACTATTGCAGTATCAAAGGTGTTTTAAAAAGATCAAAGCACAATTAGCACTGAAGAACTGGAAAGAATCCATTTTGGGGATTCAGTATATTTGACCAATACAGTAAATTTTCTTTAGTGCCCCTCAAAAATAGTTTCCTTTTCTTCTGTGCATTGAATCAAGGAGATAACACTGGGAAGATGAACTTACAGCCAACTCTCGTGGGTTGGAATTTAAGGAAGATTATATAACCCCCGGATATTCCTACAGGGCCCATCTCCTATGCTGAACACACAATTATTTGTAACATAAATCTTTCATGTATGAATATTTTTAAATAAAGAAAACCTTCTTAGTTTTGTGGATAGCCTTGGACCACCAAATAAGGGAGATCTTTGTTTTCTCATGGAAACTGATTACAAATTTTAGTTTTATTTTCACTTTGCCTTATTCCTACCCCTAATTTTACAAATGTTGAAACAAATGGTTGAATGAATTTTTGTCAATAGGAATCAATACTATGCATCTTTGACTAAGCAATGCTATAATAACCATTCATGAACAAAAGTAAAAAAATACAGCTGCAGTGCTTTTTAAATTTTTAACAGTAAGATTTAATTTTAATGTACTACTTTTACTTTAAAATAAAAACTGATACATTATGATCTAGTCAAATGATGTGAAGACTATAAATTGGCAACCTAATTCCAAATTTTTTTTACAACCCCAGAGAATTTTATGACACCCTACAGATATTTATATCCTGTCTCCTTCAGAACTAAATCTACATGGTCACTTAGCTCCTACAGTTCTTGATTCAATTTCAATTCAACAAGATATATAGAGTGAAATTTTGGAGCAGGGTGCTACGTTAGGCAAAACAAGATGAAGGTAAGTTAAATTCCCTGCCCTTAAGGAGTTTATGACCCGATAGAATGGGAGAGACAAGTACAAGGCTGTGGAGCAAATTGCTATATGGCACATCATAGGAACACAGGTTCAGGCACAACAGAGACTCCCATCAGAAAGGGTCCAAAAAAGTAGGTGGGAAAGAGCTCACCTTCTCAGATCCGCCGGGTAAGGCCAACTGCTCTCCTCGCCTCGTGTTGAAAATTAGGGACACCTGTACTGAGAGCTGCACTTTTATACCTGGGGGTAGGGGGTGGGGGAGGCTCACCAATGAGCAACTTCTGTGCCCTGGCACACAGCTGAGCCTGGTTAAGATTTAACTGTCTCCCCCAGCTGCCTACAGTCTCTTGTGAAATAGAAACATACTGTACACCTGCATACAAGCACGCACATGTGGAAACATAGCAAACAGCTTTAGACAAACAAGCACCTGGGGAAAACGAGGGGGCTAAGTGAGGGCTGGGTGATGGCTGCTGGGTGCGATCTTGACTTCCCCAATAAAGGCAAAAGAGAATGTGTCAAAGTAAGGCACAAAGTTCTGTCTTCAAAAACAGAAAAGGCAATTCTGTGAAAAAGGACAGAATATATGTTTTCAAAGTTGTAAATATATTTTTAAAAAACCTTCCCATTGGCAAGTTCCCTAGGAAATTTCTGAAGCAATTTGGTCATTGGCCTTGGGAAACCCGTTGTTTCAGACCTCTGTAAACTCGAAGAAAATAATGCTTAAAATCTCTTTGTTTTTACAGGTTTATTCTGTGGATGGATTGTATAATATTTTTAAAGTCTCAACTTTCAGGGGAAGATGCTGTGAAGATGAAATCTGATTAATTAATCTAATCCTTTAGGGAACATAAAAATGTTAGTGCACAAAAAGCATCATAGGATTGAGAATACCATCCCACAGTCTCGATAAGCCCTACATAAAACAGTGTGAGTTTAAATAAAAGCAGCGTTTGCTCTTGGGTTCAGAATCAATACTGGTAAAACCAGAGATGCAGATAAAGATAGACCTAGGCCCTGAGTAAATTCTGGTGGAGATGCAGAAAAGGAAAATTAGTCTACAGAATCACTACATGCCTTAGAAGACCATTGTATCTTGGTATATAAATGTTAATTGAAAGAGTTGATATAGAGTTAATGTGAATGGTAAGAATTCAAGAGTTAATTGAAAGTTGGTATATAAAAGTTGAAAGGATTTGGGAAGAGAAAGGTCAAAGGAAAAACCAAAGACGTTAAAGAGGAGAGTAGGGTAGGACAGGGGGCATGATAGTCATCTTTAAATATATAAAGGCAATCACGATCCTAAAAAGCAGAACTTAGACAAAAGCTGTCTATATATATGCAATTTTAGTTCACTGAAGGAAAACTTTCTAACCTGTAGAACTTTAAAAACTGGGCAATCTCAAAGGGTAATGTTTTTCAATCACTAGCAATGCTCAAATTGAGTCTGGTAACTACATAATATAAATAGGTACTATTTATTGACTTCTTCATGTTCCATGCTCCATACTAAGGGCTTTGCATGCATTTTCTCATAT
This sequence comes from Tolypeutes matacus, assembly GCA_026826555.1. Classification (NCBI taxonomy): domain Eukaryota; kingdom Metazoa; phylum Chordata; class Mammalia; order Cingulata; family Chlamyphoridae; genus Tolypeutes; species Tolypeutes matacus. Next base: position 9,504,182 of record JAKSZT010036119.1, on the reverse strand, counting down.
AACCCTCACCACAAACCCATGTGGTATATTATTATTTCCATTTTAGAGGCAAGAGCTTGGGACTTGAAGGATATAAATAATTTTTCCAAGGTCACACAGGTAATAAGTAGCTGAGCAGAGATTTAAATTCAATTCTGTATTCCAAGGTCATCATATCACACTTAATTTCATTGGACATGTATTGAAGTTTTAAGCAAATTTTAATTTTTACAACAGGCAAGTAAAATCAATGATCTAATGTGTTATTTTTCCAAACCCAGAGATTCTACAACTCAATAAATATGAAGCACAGATAGATTAAATGGTGTGGGGATGTTCCCAAGCTAGTTACTAATAGAATTACCTAGAACTTCTTCCTGGATCTTAAATAGCACAATGACCTTTCCACAATATCATTCTGTCTTCAAAGTGTGGATCTGAGTGTAGGAAGAAGAGAGGAGTAAATACATAGCATGGGAAAATCCTTTCCAACTAATGCTGAGGACAAACAAGACAGGTGGAAAGGGCATTTGCCCTTCAGATGGTAGAGCAACCCATAAAGGAAAAGGATTGCAGCTTTGTGTTTCATAAGTATGTGAGAAAGCTCCTCAAAGCCTGAGAAGAGTTGAGATGTTAAACATGAAAGACATGCATGCTAGCTCCAACACAAATCAAGTTCTATTTTGAACAAAAAGAAAGCTTACAAGATAATTTTTCTCCATACTTCTTAAATGCTTTGTTTCTTGTTTCTTTCCGTATTCTTTTGGAAGTTGTAAAGTATTTTTCCAACAGGGACTCAAACAGATACATGTACACCAAGGGTCATAGCAGCATTAGTCACAATAGCCAAACGGTGGAAACAACCCAAGTGATCATCAACAGATGAATGAATAAACAAAACGTGGTACACTCACACAGTGGAATACTATTTAGCCATAGGAAGGAATGAAGTTCTGAGACATGCTGCCAAATGCATGAACCTTGAAAACATTATGCTGAGTGAAATAAGACAGATACGAAAGGCCAAATTCTGTATGATTTCACTTATGTGAAATATGTAGAAATAGCAAATTCATAGGGACAGAAAGTAGATTAGAAGTTACCAGGGGATGAGGATAAGGGAGAGGAGGGAGTTGTTGCTTGAAGGGTATAGAGTATAAATTTTGGAAATTTAAAAATAAAATTAATTTTTAAAAATTACTTTTCTATTGTTTATCTCACCAAGTCTTCAAAATAACTCTTTGCAGTAAATAAGAAACATAATACTCTTTGCCCATTTTACAAAAGAGGAAACTGAAGCCCATGAAGGTGATTTAAATGACCTAGAGTCATATAGCTGGTGTATGACTCAGCTGGGATTATATAAATGTACTGACTTGCAGAGCAATGCTCTTTATCTGACACCACATTGCCTCCTTGCTCTAGATTAAAAGACAGGGCAGGATAATAGACAGGACTTCTTCAAAAGCAATTGTATACTAAGCCACAGGCATGCCTTACATTACATTTCCTCTATGTATATATTCTTTTTTTTTCCTAGAAAAGACAATCCGGCTTAGAGTATTATAAATATCACACTTACTTAATCCATCAAAGTAACATTTTTATGTCTCAGATTTATATCTATTTAAGGTAACTGAATGGTTAAAAGACATATTTGGAGACTATTATATATGTAGATTAATCTACATGCTCCTTTTGAAAAAGAAAAGGTTGCTATAAAAAAAAGTCCTCAGTAGACTACATTCACAGAAAACAGACAATAGATATTAATCATTTTAACATGAGTCAAAGGCATTTTCCAGTAGAATATTATTCTTAACTTGTTGTTTTATTTTGTCTATCTATATCTCTTTTTTCATGTATCAATATATGAGAGAAAAAAAGTGATATTCTTAAAGACAATGAGGTAGAAACCATGCTGTATACCAGTAGACCAGGGCTTAGGACCCAAAGAATAAAAGAGACTTCGCAATGAATGAACTTCAGGAAGGCTAATACTGAGGATATGAAAGCCTATCATCATCTTGTTACTGAGGCCAAGTGGTAAGAAGGGAAAAACCTAGCTTACATCAATTGGAGATGAAAAGCTAAAACTTTCTTTTCAAATGTCTGTTTTCATTGTATGAGCATAGTCGCCACTCCAGAACTGCAGGCTCCCTGCCCACCTTGAACTGCTAAAGCATTTGTGCTGAAATGATGGAAGCATCATTGGACTATTTTATCAATAGGAAATGCACTTCTCAGTCATAAAACCAGAGACCATTAAGACTAGCATCCAGACCAAAAGTGTGAGAAGAAAAAAAAAAAAGGCTGCTTCTGTGCCCCCTACCCACTCAAAAAAAGTCTATAAAACAATTTAGGAATGAAAAATCACATCAAAGTTTTTTAAGTAGGTAACAGATTACTGGGGGTTAGAGGTTAATTCTAATATGTTGGACCCTTGTTTTCTTAAAAATAGGAGGATGATAGAATATAATGGACAACCTTGGGACATTTTAATCAAAGACATAAAGGCTGGGTTACCAAGGCAACAACACAATACATGCTTTAGCAAGCTGGATTAAACCAATAGGTAAGAGGTAATTTAATATGAAATTTTGCCGAGATAGCAAATGCAACATGGCCATAATTGTAGATGGAGCCCCTTCTCTTTTAAGCTAAAATATACCAACAAAATTTATAAAATCTATGAACAAAAGGACCTATGTGCCTCCTGGAAATATCCATTAGACTAAGATCACCTCTATATATTATCCCCATTTTTAAAATGAGGAAACTAAGAATCTCCAGGTACCTTAGCTTATACAACTAACGACTGGTAGAAATTATTTAACCCAGTTCTCTGATTCCAGAGTCTGTACTCTTCTCACTAAGATGCTTCACCTAGACCTGGAGCTGGAACATACCAGAGACCAAGTCGGCATCTGTGTGAATGGAAAGCCCCCTGTTTCAATGAATGCAGCTTAGTCCCAACAATTCCATTTTAAGGTGTCTTTGCTAATGATGCCATGGTTGGACGTATAGACCCAGAGTTCAGGAGAAGGGTCTGGGCTCTAGAAACAGACTCAAAAGTCATCAACCTATAAATGGTGGCTTATCCATTGATTTCAGATGTTCCAGAGATCATTTAAAGATGAGAAGACCAAAGAAATAACTTAGTCCTGAGAAATCTAAATAGTTAGAAGGTCCAAAAAGAAAGAAAATCCTAGGAAAATGGTCTTCGTTTCCAGAAAGGAAACTGAGAAGGAAAGACTGAAGAGCAGGAGGAAAACCAGTAGAAACTAGTGCTGTAGAAATCCAGAGATTAGAGAGTTCTAAGAAAGAGGAAATGCTTACTCCATAAAATATTATAGAGGAGTCAAATAAAAAAAGAATGAAATGGTTGTAGTGTTTATAGGATAAAGTCCAAGCCCCTTAGTATAACCTCCTGACTCTAATCTCTCAATCTTGGTCTCTCATCACTACCTGCCCCAAATGTGACACTCCTAAAATATCACTTTTAGGTCCCTCCACACCCACACCATGTATCTTCTCTCCTCTGGGCCTTTGATCGTGCTATTTCTATTGCCTGGAGAAAAGTCTACCCCTCCTTCTTTCTTGGTCTCTCTAATTACAGCTCATCCTTTCAGACTAATCAGGAAAATATTTAGGAAAACATTTCTATCCTCTCCATTCCACTGGATTAAGACAGATTCTGCTCCTCTAAATATATTCCCATCATAGCACTTCCAATTATGTTTCAAAAATTTCTGTTAATGTTTCATACTCTTACATTTGATGTGAAGTTTTACTTTAGCCTAGGCCACATGTCACTCATATTTTTATCCACAGAAACTAGCATAGTGACTGGTACAAAATTGATATCAAGAAATGAAAATTTGGGGAATCACAATGGCAGGAAGAAATGTCTTCTCTGAATTTTGATAATTATAAAACTCTTGCAGAAACAGCCCTAAACCAAAAGACCCCAGATTACAGAACTCTACTCTAATAAATCCAGAGGTAGAAGAGAGCCAATAGAAAGGCTTTTTCATCCTAAGGTCTCTGAGTCAGGCCACAATTCCTGTGAGTAAGAAATGAGACTACACAAGCCTCATATGTTGTATTGTGCAAGAATCCCAACTCTACTCAAAATCTCCTTTCCTCAGTTAGTTCACAAAGCCTATCAACCGTGTCTCACGTGAACTCCTCAAAACTGTCCTTCCATCTTCTACATGGCATGTAATCTTCCTTCTCCCTTGGTCCATACTTCTTTGGCAATGTCTATAATAATAATAGTAGCCGTAAAAATGGGAGTAATAACTCCCGTTTAGTATATGCCAAGTACTTTGTCAAGTACTGTACGTGCCTTATCTCATTTTTAATCCTCAGAACACACTGAGGCTTAGAGAGATGAAGGGAGTTGCTCAAGGACATATGCAAGGAAAAAGATAACTAGGATTCTGATCCAAGTCTGTTTGATAATCCAGACTGGATTCTTCACTATCACACCATACTTAAAAGCCTCTATAAGGGGCACACCACTGTCAGCTCTGTTCCCAGGGGAAGGGATGGCACAGTTGCTGCAAATACTGTGTGCATGGCCTCCCTGCTTAATGCCAAGAGACACAGTCTTCTTCTCACACCTGGATGTAGGCTACCAAGCACCCACTGTAAAGGCTGTTATGTTTGCTTCATTCACCCCATCACTGTTATGAATGCAGGCACAGCTCTTCATCAAAGACTCTCCAAATGTCTTCGACATAAAGTTCTGGTGGGCCAGCCCCAGTTGGTTCATGAACTTGTCTAGGCGTGTCTGAGATCAAGAAAGAATACAGCTTAGATCCAAACTAAAATCCTTGACATGCAGAAATCTGCTTGAAGTCTAGTTTACTGGTATTAAACTGAGTTGCCAAAGATCCTGAGCTTTAAGAAAGAGACCAGTTTACAAAATACAGCTTAGAACAGACAGGAGGACTGGGGGCTGCCACAGAGAATGAAGCTGCTAAGCCTGGGACTCTCGGGCTGGGAGAATTTGAAAAGGGTCTTTCTTTTAGAAAGAGGTCTGATAGTATTAAATACTCAAAGACAATTTGCCATGGGGGAAGGGAAGAGGGCCAATTTTAGATGATCTATAAATTAGAGGGAAGGTAAATAAAGTTTTATCAACACAAAGCTTCAGCTAATCAGGGTTTATAACTATTATATTGGGAAAAGAATAATCCCTTTGTTTTCTCTCTGATAAAAAGAACTAGTTAGCTGACCTCTCATTTTCACTTTGGCTGCCCATAAGTTTGGTGCCAAATTTGAAACTTAATTATAATAACAATAATTAGCAAACACAAGCTTTACAAGCTACATAATTTTGTCTTTTCCCCTTCTAGAAAATACATGTTTAGCCTATTCCTAACTTTTTATTTATAATTACATTTAACCATTTTTATTATATATGAATGCATTGGGACAAATTTTCATTGTAAACAAATATTGGAAATTTGATAGATGAAGAGGGAGAAAAACAGACAGATAACTGATAGATCATTGGCAGGTGGAAATAGGATATGAGGTAAACTTGGCATGCTTTTGTGATTCATTAAATGTTGGAGATTAAAGAATTAAAAGAACCACAGATAACTCCTAGGTTGCCTAGCTCAGGCAGCTGGGGTGAAGGTAGTATTAATTGAGATAAAAATACATCAGGGAAGGCTAATGATTTCAGTTTGTACATGTTGAGTTTTTAAGGGCCTAGAAATATGCAGGAGGTAGTTAAATATGAGACTAAAATTAGGATAAAAGTTCTGAACTGGAGATATAGTTTTTGCAGCAGCAGCAGTATAAAGAAAATAGATCAACATAAGAATGAAGAGATCACCAAGGGAGAATGTCCTCTCTTCCTGGTTTTAGCCATAATAAAAGTAGAAACAATTCAAGGACAAAATGACCATAAACACCAGTGCTGAGGGAGAAAACAATATAAGAAATAGGTAAATAGATAATTAATGGAAACAAAAGTGTTTGAAAAATGAAAGGACTAGAGTGGCAAATGAAGCTGAGAGGTCCAGTAATAAAATGCTAAAAACACTAAAAAGTTTGGGCAATTAGAAGTTTGCTCATGGCCTTAGGAGAAGCAGATTCAATGACATGGTGGGAGCAGAAGCCACTCTTTTGAGAAGTACAGACATAAAGAAAGAAAGAAAGAAAGAAAGGAGAAGGCAGAAACCCTGATAGAAATCATAGAAGGTTTTGAAGGAAAGTTACAAGCAAAGCAGCCTTGTATTTCATTTTCTGGATGGAAGTTGGCTTGGAGAACTTGTGGACAAGAGATTAGAAAGGGCTGAGGAAAGTAACTAGCAGCTCCACCAGAGTGCTGCCCACACAGAATACCACACACTCCAGCATGATGCAAAGTAACTGGTTCCCTGTACCTGCTCCCCCAAAGGGTACACAGAGGTGCTGAGAAAACCAGTGAACCAGAAACTTGTCTGGAGAAGGGATGAGAAGGCCATAGAATGCAAGGTCCATTGGAATGGAAGCTATGGTGGACGCCGCTGATTTATGTAAACACCAGGATATATTCCCCAAAGAACCAGGCTTGATCAGCTGTGTCCCAGCCAAAACTAAGGTAAGATCAGCTTAGCCACACAGCATCCCAAACCAGCCATGGTGCAGGGCAGGATGAAATCAGGAGCCTCTACCTCCATACCAGAGGATCTGTAGGCATCTCCCTGTACTCCAATCCTCTCTTGAAAAAGAGAAGGGGAGAGAATGCTTCTTAAGAAAGGGGAGAAAAGGGGTAGACCTTTGACTTGAATGATTATTTACCTAAATGATGAATTTCACACAACCCAAAAGATAATTTTTAAAGTTGGAAAAGACTGTACTTCAAAAGGATAAACTTAAGGTTTGAGGGATTTTATTTTCTGGTTTTATTTTTCCCACTATGAGGGAAATGAAGGATAGCATGACAAGATGAGATAAATTACAAAAAAATAATAAGCATTCCATTGTTTGCACATGTTAAGTATTGTGTATAAATTTTTTATACTGTATAAATTTTTACCCATCTGCACCTGCAAAAAAAGTCCTAGCTAATATAGCTGGGACAATAGGAATTGCATTGGAGAGGATGATGGTGAAAACTGTTGCCCATGATTTTAATTGATATGAGGGAATAACCAGTAGGAAAGTAGATCATGGACATAAAGAGCACAGGGAAGGTCAATCCAGATGGTAGAATCCTTGGAGAGGCTGAATCTATTTTTGTGAAGGTGGAAAAACAATGAAATTATAGATATCATTTTCTAGAGAAGGCAGAACACTGACACCATCTCTCAACTCTGTGGTTATCAGCATTTGAGGAAATATAGCATTCATGGGAAAGCCATATTTTGGTTCTGGTAAAGAAGTAGCAAGAGCATTCTGTAAAGTAACTGAGGATGTAGGATAGCTGGTTTATCATTACATGGGGTTTAGATATAGGGAGTACTGGAGTTTTGAGTCCAATTTCATTATGAGACACAGATCATGATGCTAGGCAAGAGATGACCATAGAAATGTACATGCCTGGGGCATGGAGGAATAAGCTATCTTCAGTGTTTCAGAGAGAATGCTGGTATAAACAGCTTCAGTATTAAAATTAGTTAAGGTCCCAAATATAGTAGAAGACCCTGTGAAGCCAGCTATATTTTATTTAATTAGAAATCGCCAAGGTCAAAACAGGGTGATCCTTCTCAGGGATGAAGACCTAGGCTGTCAGTTTTGAGGCTGAGTCTGGTAAAGGCCACGGTTGGAGGCCTCAACACTAGGCAATGCTACAGATTCTGAATAGAAATTTCAGGCTAGAGAGCAGTCTCTGCTACCCTGAACATTGAGTCCAAGCTGATTCAACTCTCACTGAAATTCACCTGGCAATAACAATCTCCATTATTGACCAAAGTGCAGACATTTTCTAAATCACCAACCTTTTCACTACCCAAATCCTGTCCTCATCAGAGTCTGTTTTGCAGGACATTATCTACTATCAAGAATAGTATCAAGAGGCAAATATCGATCAGATGGTGAAAAGAAATATTTAAGAGGTAGAAGAGAATTCATCTGTATTAGCCAGAAGGGGGGCTGGTACAAAGTACCAGAAATTTGTTGGCTTTTATAAAAAGTATTTATTTTGGGTAAAAGCTTACAGTTACAAGGCCCTTAAGAGTCCAATTCAAGGGACCATAAGAGGTACTTCCTCACCCAAAGTCTGTTGCCACATGTTGAAGCAAGATGGCAGGCAATGTCTGCGAGGGTTCAGACTTCCTCTCTCTCTCTCTCTTTTTTTTTTTTTTTAAGATTTATTTATTTATTTACTTTCATCCATTTTAACCTCCCCCACCCCCCGTTTTGCTGTTTTGTGTCCATTCGCTGGGCAATTCTCTGGGCCTGTTTCCTGCCCTCCTCTCTTCTCATCCTTCTCTTCCTGTCTTCACCAGGATTCAATCCTGGGAATCTCTGACGTGGGAGAGAGGTGTTCTGCCACCTGCGCCACCTCAGTTCCTGGTTTTTCAGCGCGTCTCATCTTGGCTCTCCCTTGTGTCACTCTCCTGTTCCCTTGTGTCGCTCTCCTCTTGCTACGTGGCTCAGCGGGGCCTGGCATGCCCACGCGCAGGGCCTGGCAATGCGCTTTCTATATTTTTCTTTATTTTACCAGGAGGACCCGGGGATTGAACCCAGGTCCCTTCATATGGGAGATGGACACCCAACCATTTGAGCCCCATGCGACCCCCCTTCCTCTGTCTCTTAAGGCTCCATGGTCCCAGCTTCTTCCAATCTCAGCTGTAGGCTGGCATAGGTTTTGTCTATCTTCCCAGGCTCATTTCTTTCTAGGCTCAGCTGCTCTGGTCTCTTCACAAGGTCAGCTGTAAACTATCAGGCTCATCTCTCTTTCAGGGTCTGCAGGATCCTCTGTGTATCTTCTCTGTGTCTACTTCCATGTGAGAGTCTGTTTTATCAGCCCACCAAGGGGGCTGGGACTCAACACTCAGTCATTCTCTAATGATGTGGTCAAATCAAAGTCCTAATTTTAATATAATTTAATCAGATGTCTCGGCTGAATCTAATACAATCAAAGGGTTATCACACCCAGAGGATTAGACCAGTTTACAAACATAATCTATATCTCTTCTAGGAATTCATAAATAATAGCAAACTTCCATAACATCAAAGAGTTAAATAGTAAATTCTGGAGAAAGATCATCCAGAACTTCTAGAGAGAGAGCCAGACCTTGTAAAGAGAGAAGAACAAAACAAGAAGAGCAAACTGGCAGGAACATGGAATGATTTGTTTTCTTATAACCTCAAAAGAGATAGCAGCCAAGAGCGCAAAGTGTTTGATGACGTGGAAGCAAAAGACTTGCTAACAGATGCCCCAGCTGATTGTAATGACTTTAGGAAAAAAATGATCCAAATTAAGAAAGTGATAACTAGAGGCAGGGTTACACTTAATCTACATTTGGGAGGTGGACTTGGGAAGTGGTGCTTGACCTTGGCTGCACATTGGAATCACCCGTGGAACTTTCAAAATGCTGATTCCTGGCCCGTCCCTCACCAAGAATTTCTGGTTTAATTGGTCAGGATGTAACCAGGCCACCTGGGTTTTTGTAAATTCCCCAGTGATTCTAATGTGTACCCAAAATTGAAAACAACTGGTCTTGGGGATATTTAGAGAGAGAGATTTATACCAGAAACAAAGAATGTTATCCTGAAGGGGAAGAATATAATTTATATATAAAAGAGTTAACTTGAGGAGGGGCCAAGATGGCGTTAGTGTAGGAGGGCACACACTGGAAGCTCCCAGAGCAAGGCGGATTGTGGACGGGGTCCTGCCCGGGGGTGTGTGCTGTGCACGTGTGGAGTGAGAAGCTTGGGACATCTATCTGCGTGGATCAACGGCGTGGACAGAATGGTAGAGATTCATGAGTTTTAAGGCTGCCGGTGGTGGTTGGCACAGATGGCTGAGCCCCGCGGTTAAGGAGAAAAAATAAAATAAAATAAAATGGCCGCTTGGAGCCGCGAGCAGGGCAAGAAAGTTTTATTTTCTGGGGACCTGGCTGCCTGGCGCCCCTTGGACCTTGTGTGAACAGAACAACCGAGCTAATTGGCACTCGGTGAACAGGAGGGGGGATTCTGATCGGGGGACGGAGCTGATTTCCCTAGCGGCCCAGGGATAAGACCCGGGCCGCTGCGGAACTAGGAAGAAGGGACACTCCCCAAAAGAGGGAGGGTTCTGTTGGAGGACAGGGAAGGGTATTTTTTATTTTTAGACATCGATCTGGCTGCCTGAACCACCCCAGAGCTTTGGGGATCAGATAAGCCGACCTGAAGCACCATCAGGCTGAGAGCAGACGCGAATCTGCACTCAAACTGATTTACTTAGCAACCCGGTGACACTTGTGCTTGGCTCCAGAAGGGGCGGAATTGGCCGTCTTTAGCACTCTGCACTGACTAACATCAGAGCTACAAGCTACCCTGGGGAGTCCAGGAAGTGGGACGTACTTGATTAATTTCCATGGGCCCAGCTTAGGGTCCTTCCGTAAGGGGGTTGGTCTAGAGGAGGAATTATTTTGGGTCCTGTATTTCGCTAAAAAAATAAAAGTTATTAAAAAAAAAAAGTGAGAAGGTCACTTCAATGAATGAAAAATAAATTCTTTTTAATTTAGTTTAATAGCTAAAAGCTGCTTCAGGACCTGCATATAGAACCCTGCGGGGAAATTGATTGATAAACACAAGTAGGCAGGAAGGATCCACGTGGACCCTAGGGGAATCATTGACCCCCCTTAGCTCTGTTTGACTGCTTGCCTGTATGGATCTTTGGTTTCTCTCTGTTTCTTTCTGGTCTCTTGCTTTTCTTTCCTCTTTCCTCCCCACTTTCTTTTTTCTTCCATTTTTTTTTAAATTAGGTGCTGCTAGCTTGTCGCTTCTTTGCTGTGCTTCTTTTTCAGTAATTTCCCACTCACTGTCTATATTGATTCTGTATTACAAACTATCACTTATCCTTCCTGCATCTTTCTGCCTTCTGTTTTCTGTTGTGGCTCTTAGATACAACATTTTTTCATAGGCCCACAACTTAAGGGTGTCAATTTCTATTCCATCTATTTTGTTTTCTTCTTTTTTAATTAGTATTAACTTTTTCCTCTCAGACATTTCTTTACTATTTCTCTCCCTCCTCATAATTCTAGCCTTCTAAATCACTATATATATATATTCCTCCATTTGTTTTCCCAGTCCATTGTAGGAACTCCATTTTTTTTCCCTAGTACTCTACACTGCCTACACAAGTTAAATATTCATCTCATTAAGTCTCATTTTGCCCCTCTTCTAACTTTTATCAATATTACTATTACCCTTCTCCCTTCCTTACATCTTTTGATTCCTCTGGCCCTAACCTTTTGCCTTCAAGGGAACATAGAAAGAAGTAAGGAAATAAAAGAAGAAGAAAAACTGCCAAGAGAAAACTTAACTCACACACAGAACCAACAGCTAAATAAAACTCTAGAGCATAGGGAACAGCTAATCAACTGAACAAACCCATCAAGATAATATGATGACCAGAGGGCAACAAAAAAGTACAAATGACTCTGAGAAACAGGAAAACATGGACGAGTCCAATGCACAATATAAAAACCAGGAAGCAATGCAGAACATCGAACAACTAATCAAAGCTATCCAAACAAATATCATGGACCAACTTAAAGAACTGAAGGAAGAGATTAAGGATATAAAGAAGACACTGGGAGAACATACTGAAGAAATAGCAAACATGCCTAAAAAGGTAATGGATATGATGGTGAACAATGGCACAAGCCAAGAAATGAAAAAGATGCTGGACTCACATAACAGCAGATTTGAACAGGCAGAGGAAAGAATTAGTGATATGGAAGACAATACAGCTGAAATCAAAGAGATAGTAGAACAGATAGACAAAAAGATAGAAAAAATCCAGCATGGACTCAGGGAATTAACCGATAATACAAAATGCACAAACATATGCATTATGGGCATCCCAGAAGGAGAAGAGAAGGTAAAGGGAACAGAAGGAGTGTTGAAGGAAATAATGGCTGGAAACTTCCCAACTCTATTGAGAGAGATGGATGTGCAGACCCAGGAAGCACAGTGCACCCCAAATAGTATAAATCCCAACAGGCCAACTCCAAGACATATACTTGTCAAAATGTCCAATGCTCAAGACAAAGAGAAAATACTCAAGGCAGCAAGAGAAAAGAGAACCATCACATACAAGGGAAGCACAATAAGATTAAGTGCTGATTTCTCAGCTGAAACCATGGAGGCAAGAAGACAGTGGTATGACATAGTCAAAACACTAAAAGAAAAAAACTTCCAGCCGCGAATTCTCTATCCAGCAAAATTGGCATTAAAAAATGATGGAGAGTTCAAAATATTCACAGATAAACAGAAATTAATAGAGTATGTCAAGAAGAAACCAACACTTCAAGAAATACTAAAGGAATCTCTACAAGTTGAAAGGAAAAAACAAGGGAGAGAGAGTTGGAGGAGAGTTTAAAAACAACTGAAAAGACAAAAAGAGAAACAAAACTACATATGGCATACATTAACCCAAAGAAAAAATGGCTGAAGTAAGAAATTCGTTATGAATAATAACACTGAATGTTAATGGATTAAATTCACCAATCAAAAGACACAGATTGGCAGAATGGATAAGAAAATATGATCCATCTATATGCTGTCTACAAGAAACCCACCTTTGACCCAGGGATTCAAGAAGGCTGAAAGTGAATGGCTGGAAAACCATTTTACAAGCTAACAATAGCCAAAAAAGGGCAGGAGTAGCTATTCTAATATCAGACAAAATAGACTTTAAATGCAAAACTATTGTAAGAGACAAAGATGGACACTACATATTAGTAAAAGGAGTAATCTCTCAAGAAGAGAGAACAATCATCAACATTTACGAACCTAATCGGGGTGCCTCAAAATACATGTGGTAAACTCTGGAAAAACTAAGAGGAGAAATAAATGCCTCTACAATTATTGCAGGGGACTTCAACACACCACTATCATCATTAGACAGAACATCTAGGCAGAGAATCAATAAAGAAACTAAGGCACTCAACAATACATTAGAAGACCTGGACTTAATAGACATATACAGAACACTACACCCAAATACAGTGGGATTTACATTCTTCTCTAGTGCACATGGAACATACTCCAAAATAGACCACATGCTAGGCCACAGAATAACACTCAATGAATTAAGAAATATTGAGATTATACAAAGTAATTTCTCTGACCACAACGGAATGAAGTTGGAAATCACTAAGGGCCAGAGAAACAGGTTACGCACAAGGATATGGAAGTTAAACAACACACTCTTAGACAAACAGTGGGTCAAAGAGGAAATCTCAAAAAAAATCAGTAACTACCTTGAAACTAATGAAAATGACAACACAACATATCAAAACCTATGGGATGCAGCAAAAGCAGTCCTGAGAGGGAAGTCCATAGCCATAAAGTCATATATTAAAAAAGAAGAAAGAGCTAAAATTGAAGACCTAACTGCATACTTGGAGGAATTGGAAAAACAACAACAAACTAAACCTAAAGGAAGTAGAAGGAAATAATAAAGATTAGAGCAGAACTAAATGAAATAGAGAATAAGAAAGCACTGGAAACAATAAACAAAACCAAAAGTTGGTTCTTCGAGAATATCAATAAAATTGACAAACCCTTAGCCAGACTAACAAAGAAAAAGAGAGAACAGATGCAAATACATAAAATAAGGAATGAGCAAGGGGATATCACTACTGACCCCACAGAAATAAAGAGTATCATAAGAGGATACTTTGAAAAATTATATGCCAACAAGAATGATAATTTAGTGGAAATGCACAAGTTTCTAGAAATCCACAAACAGCCGATGTTGATGAAAGAAGAAATAGATGAACTCAACAGTCCAATTACAAGTAAAGAGATAGACTCAGTCATCAAAAACCTCCCAACTAAGAAGAGTCCAGGACCAGATGGCTTCACAGCTGAATTCTACCAAACATTCCGGAAAGAGCTAACACCAATTCTACTTAAGCTCTTCCAAAAAATAGAAGTAGAAGGAATATTGCCTAACTCATTCTATGATGCCAACATTACCCTAATACCAAAACCAAATAAAGATACCACAAGAAAGGAAAATTACAGACCAATTTCTCTAATGAACCTAGATGCTAAAATCCTTAACAAAATACTTGCTAATCGCACTCAACAACATATCAAAAGGATTATACACCATGACCAAGTGGGTTTCATCCCAGGTATGGAAGGATGGTTCAATATAAGAAAATCAATCAATGTAATACACTACATAAACAGATTGAAAGAAAAAAATCACATGATCATCTCTATAGATGCAGAAAAAGCATTCGACAAAATACAGCACTCTTTCCTCATAAAAACACTACAAAAGATAGGAATAGATGGAAACTTTCTGAAAATGATAAAGGGTATATATGAAAAACCCAAAGCTAACATCATTTTCAACGGTGAAATCCTAAAAGCCGTCCCTCTGAGATCGGGAACTAGACAAGGACACCCACTATCACCACTCCTATTTAACATTGTCTTAGAAATACTTGCATGAGCACTGAGACAAGAAAAGGATATAAAAGGCATTCAGATTGGAAAAGAAGAAGTAAAAATTTCATTTATGCAGATGACATGATCCTACACATAGAAAGCCCTGAGGAATCTACAACAAGGCTTCTAGAACTTATAAAGGAGTTGAGTAATGTTGCAGGCTATAAGATCAATGCTCAAAAATCAGTAGCATTTCTGTACACCAATAACGAGCAAACTGAGGAGGAAATAAGGAAAAAATTACCATTTACAATAGTAAATAAAAGAATCAAATACCTAGGAATAAATTTAACTAAAGATGTAGAGGACTTATATACAGAAAACTACACAACACTGTTAAAGGAAATCAAAGAAGACTTAAATAAATGGAAAAATATTCCCTGTTCATGGATAGGAAGACTAAACATCATTAAGATGTCTATCCTGCCCAAACTAATCTACAGATTTAATGCAATCCCAATAAAAGTCAACACTGTATTTTTTAAGGAACTGGAAAAACTATCCACAAAATATATTTGGAGGAGCAAGAGGCCCCGAATTGCCAAAGACATATTGAAAGAGAAAAATGAAGTTGGAGGTATCACACTACCTGACTTTAAAACATACTACAAAGCTACAGTGATCAAAACTGTGTGGTATTGGCACAAGGATAGACCTACTGACCAATGGAACCGAATTGAGAGTTCTGATATAGATCCTCGCATCTGTATAGTCATCTGATATTTGACAAGGCCATGAAGCCCACTCAGTTGAGAGAGAATGGCCTCTTTAAAAAGTGGTGCTTGGAGAACTGGATATCCGTATCCAAAAGAATGAGAGAAGAATACCATCTCACACCTTATACAAAAGTCAACTCAAGATGGATCAAAGATCTAAACATAAGAGCCCAAACCATAAAGACCTTGGAAG
This sequence comes from Tolypeutes matacus, assembly GCA_026826555.1. Lineage (NCBI taxonomy): Eukaryota > Metazoa > Chordata > Mammalia > Cingulata > Chlamyphoridae > Tolypeutes > Tolypeutes matacus. The sequence goes on along the minus strand of JAKSZT010036119.1, from coordinate 9,488,666 downwards.
ATAATGTAGGGAAGCATCTACAGGACCTTGTAATAGGAAATGGTTTCATGAACTTCACAGCCAAAGCACGAGCAGCAAGAGAAAAAATAGATAAATGGGATCTCATAAAATTAAAAACTTCTGCACCTCAAAGGATGTTATTAAGAAAATAAAAAGGCAGCCTACCCAATGGGAGAAAATATTTGGCAACCATATATCTGATAGGAGCCTAATATCCTGCATATATAAAGAAATCCTACACCTTGAAAATAAAAGGACAAACAATCCATTTAAAAAATGGGCAAGTGACCTGAAAAGACACTTACTTCTCCAAGGAAGAAATACAAATGGCTAAAAAGCACATGAAAAAATGATCAACATCGCTTGCTATCAGGGAAATGCAAATCAAATCTACAATGAGATACCATCTTACACCCATCAGAATGGCAGCTATTAAAAAAACAGGAGACACTAAATGTTGGAGAGGATGTGGAGGAAGAGGAACCCTCACCCACTGCTGGTGGGACTGCGATATGGTCCAGCCCCTGTGGAGGACAGTTTGGCAGTTCCTCAGAAAACTAACAATAGATCTTCTGTATGATCCAGCAATTCCACTGCTGGGTATATACCCAGAAGAACTGAAAGCAAAGACACAAACAGATATATGCACACCAATGTTCATAGCGGCATTGTTCACCATTGCCAAAAGTTGGAATCAGCCCCGGTGCCCATCAACAGACGAATGGATAAGCAAAATGTGGTACATGCATACAATGGAATATTACTCAGCTGTAAGAAGGAACAAAGTGCTAACACATGGAATAATGTGGATGAATCTTGAAGACCTTATGTTGAGTGAAGCAAGCCAGGCACTGAAGGATGAACAGTATATGACCTCACTGATCTGAACTGAGGAAAGTGAGCAGTCTCTGAGAACCATTGTCTGAAAGATAGGATAACAAGGGAGAGTAAGAGAAGAGCAGGCTTTGAGCCATCACCCATATGGACATAACCTATGGTAAAGGGATAGAGTGTGGTTGCATGTTGGGGGATGGGGTAGATGAGTGGTGGTGTTCCTGGGTTTGGTGGTGCAGCACTGGCGGGTGGGTGGATTAGGAAGGGCAGGTTCAAATTCCCAGGGCATGTAACTGTGAATCTTGAAATTCCATGGGTCGGGATAGGGTGGTATCATGGGCCCTGGGGGACTCGGGGGAAGGGAACAGTCAAGATCTAATGGGGTTTTTGGTGGTCATGGGGAAGGCTTTTCATTACCTTACAGTAATGGACACAGGACATGGTAAATATCATCAAAATTATTAAACTGTTTCATCTAAATTGTAAACTATACTGTAAATCATTGCCAATGTTTAGTTGCTATATTTTGCTATCTGTATAACAGTTATAACAATGCTAACATCAAAAAAAAGGGGGGGGGTTTAATATGGGGTGGGGAAGGGGGGGGTGATTTGGTATCTGGGAGTCTCCGGCACTCCGTGTGTGACTTTTCTGTGACCTAAAACTTCTTTGAAAATTAAATGAAAAATTGGGAGACAGTGGGGAATGAGAGGGGGAAGGTGTCACGGCACACCGGACATCCGATAACACAGTGATAAAAGGATGGAAGAAAGAAAGAAAGAGAAGGGGGGGAAAAAAAAAGAATAACTAACTAAATAAATATATAGATAGATAGATATATTTTTAAGGCATTTCTTTTGCTTTTTTCCCCATTTTTTTGAATGTCCCAATCCACTAATTATATTTTGTTTTGTTTTGGTTTTTGTTTGATTAATTTTTTCCCCTTGGTTTTTTTTTTTTTTTTCTCTCTTTTTTTTTTCCCCTGAGTTTTCTTATGTTTGTCTCTTGCATGTAAGCTTATCATAGTTGTTTCTTTTTCCTAGTAAGTGTATTTGATTATTTTATGGACTACATTTTCATGGAGGATTTGGATCACAGAAGGGTTACAATGGGTACTGCAGTGGATTATTGGTGGGGGGTGTCTAGGATGGGAGTTTCATGGGAATTCGTTCATCTGAATATACATGAAAGATATACAAAATCATTCAAAAGATCAAAAGATGGGGCATGGTCACAATGGGTGGACAATCACACAATAAATGAGGGAATCTGAATTCCTAGCCTAGAGAGCTCTGCCACAGTCTCCAAGGGAGCAGCAATAGTCCTCTGAGTGCAGGGACAGTGTCTGTCAAAAGAGGATGACCCACTGATGTGTTCTTTTTATTGATGACTACCCTTGTGAGTCTTTGCTCTTGTAACTGAGACCTAGCCTGCAGTTGTGGGGTGCCTAAGGGTTGCCACCTGAAAGCCTCCTTGTTGCTCAAATGTGGCCTCTCTCTAAGCCAAACTCAGCATATGATTGCATTACCTTCCCCCCAATGTGGGACATGACTCCCGGGGATGGCCCTCCCTGGCAACGAGGGATTAATACCAAGTGCCAACTGGCAACACAACTGGAAAAAGACCTTGAATAAAAGGGGGAAAAGGTAAAGACAAATGAGTTCAAGTGGCTAAGAGACTTCAAAGAGAGTCGGGAGGTCATCCCAGAGGTAACTCTTACACACACCTCAGTAGGAGCTCATTGAACATCTAAGTGCCTATCACCCCACACAGAGGGGCTCCTGAGAGCCCTGGAGACACCCAGGTCCTATGTAAGGGGGGATAGCCCCAGAGACTGACGCCTTATCAGTGGGCTCTATTTTGGAATCTGTGCACCTGAGAGTGACAGAATTGGACTCAAATAAGTCCTCCCTGCACATGGTTCATCAGTCCCTTCTATTCAAACCTATAAGTGATGCTGGAGTTTTTAAGTATACTTCCAGAGACTGGAGCCTCTGGCCTACCTATGTGCCAGGTGTGCGTGGAATCTCGGTGGAGCTGCAACTCCTACCCTACAGCTCAATGGACTCATCCAAGTCACCTGGCGAGGAGACAATGATGGGCAATGGCCATCCCAGGGAATGCAGAGGGCCTGCATCTGCAGGCAGGATCATCCCACCCACCATATCCATGGGATATAAGCCCTCTCTCACTTGGAGGTGGAGTGGACATCACCATCCCAGTCCCCTCAGGGTTGGGGGAAGAATTATGGACTAGAGTGAACTTGATGGTATTCTGTTGTACACATATGGTGATTCTAGCAATGGAAGAAATTATAACAATGAGGTGGAGCCAGTGACCACTTGACACTTTTGGGGCAGGGAGGGGATGAGCAGTTGAAATACAGGGGCTTCTTTGGGATTTGGAGGTTGTCCTGAGTACCGTTGTGGCAACGGATGTAGGCCATTTTAAGTCAGCAGACACCACTTGGAACTGTGTGGAAGAGAGTGTTGTCTACGGTGTGAACTGTGGTCTATGGTTGGTGGCAAGGCCCCAGGATGTGTAAGTCCATTGAGGGTGGTGGGCCACACTTGTGGGAGATGTTTGTGTGGGATGTGGTGGGAGGTGCGGGAGGTGGGCAACATGGGAATCCCAGTGGGTTCCGTGTAATATTTTAGGTAATCTAAGCACCTCTTAAAATATATTTATATATATATAAATAACATTTTTGTAAGCAAATGCACATATATGCATATATATTTATATATCATTTTACAAATATTGGTATGTATTATGAAAATTTTGATTTTTACCCACAATAAAAAATAAATTAATTAAAAAAAATAAAAATGAAAAAAATGATAGAGTTAACTTAAGCTTGTGCACATCAGAATGCTTCTGGTTTCCATGGATCTTTGTTTCCTCCATTGGTTTTGGGCAAGTAATAAATCATGCAGCTGCCTAACACACTGATTAACCCGATAAAGACATAGCAGCAGCAATGCCAGGAGGGGAACTTAAGAACTCTGAAGGGAAAAGGCAAGTGCTCACCCTCTTGGCATCTAGGTATGGAGAAGGTTGGCTGCTCTCCATGCCCATCTCAATTCTCTAGAGGACCACACACATTACAAGTGGGGAATACGACAGGGAGTCCACAACTTTTAGTAAAGAACCATCTACTTTACTCATGTTTTATGGTTTAAAGATATAGTATTTGTGCATCATAAAATAACCAGCATCCCACTGGAAAAGTAGTGCAGATCTGAACCCAGATAAATATATTGACACTTCAGGTCAAAACAAGGTAGTCATAAATGATATTACAGTACAGTTGGAAAATGAAGGTAAGGGCAAAAATGAAAAGTTCTATCTAGCCAGTTTAGCCTTGTCCTTGATAAATATATGTAAGATATTCTTTAAATTTTGAAAATTGTTCTTTTGCAGGACTTAAGGATCCGCAGAAATCAGAAAGGAAATATTGAGTATCAGAGGAAATAATCACCTGCATAATGTAGCCAGAGACACGCATATCCTAATTTGCAGCCAGACTCCAGCCACTCCACAATAACAGTGTTTGGCCTCATTTCTAAAGCTCTTTCATTTAATGATTTGGTTTCTTGATTGTTTGTAGCTTGCTATTTATTCTTACTCTAGCAATGTGACTTGCTATATTATGTCAGATGTGTTCTCCTCAACAGGGAAGGAGAAAATTGGCTTCAAAGACTTCCCCTGACATCACATCTAAATCATACAGGACTAAATTTTCAAATATTCCAGATAGGAAAAACTATTAAGCAAATATTGCACACAAAAGGATTTAGGAAATTTACACAAGACTTTTAAACTGTGGCAGCATAAGCTATTTATATGAACATCTGCCTTTTCCAAGCTGATAATTTAAAAAGAGCTGATATATGTACAAGTGACCAGCCCAGTGCCTCATGGAGGGTTGACAGTCATGCTAAGTAAATCTGAATATGAGTCTTACTTTTAGACGAATGCAACTCTTAGACAGAAGAACTATAGTGTGGAGATGATTCTACCTTCAGAATTGAAAGTGAGGAGAATATGTGGGAGAACATAACTGAACATTTTAGAATAAGAAATGCCAAAAAAGGTGGGGTTGGGAGTAGGTTCTGTCTGACTTGGTTTGGCTGTTTCAAGCCTAGCTTAAAAGGAAATGCCAGAACATATTGAGGAGATTGGTTCTTTAACAGACTTCAATTTACCAGCCTCATCTCAAACAGACATCTTCTGACCATACCAACATTATCTTAGTTTACCTGGCTTTCTGACTATTTTATCTTTCCAGGTTTGTGAGACTCTCAGCTCTAGACAGTACTGCTTCATTCTAAAACTGCATTTTACATTTGCCACCAGACAGGTACTGACACTTTTGTAGTTCTTGTATTTGAATGATGGACCTTACTTGGCTCAGTTTTGGTAAACCCCTTAATCTATGGAGCAGCCTCACAACCAACACTGATGTGGATCAACTTTAAAGTACTAGAGTAAACAACTTGAATCAGATACTTATTCTAGATTTTAAACAGAAAATTTTTAAAAGTTCTGAAAAGAGATAACCATATCTCATGCCAACTCCAAAATAAATAACAGGACAGTAGAGATGGGTGACTTTTAAAATAAAATTATATTAGAATTTAAATATTATTTTTCCTCTTTTTCTTCTTGACCTTCAAATGTCAAAGTGCCTTGGGTTTGGTCCTTAGCCATTTCTCTTCTTCCAAGTGCACTCTCTCTGTAAGTGATTTTATTGAATCCTGTGTTTTAAAACATATTAATTCACTGTTGACTTTCAAATTTTATATCTATAGCCCACCCCCCTCATCTGGGCTCCTATTTCATATATTCTTTACCTTTACATCTTCACTTGGAGATTTTTAAACATTTCATACATGGGCATGTCTATATTTGGACTCTTGACTTCCCATCCAAAGCCTGCTCTTTCTCTGCATGGTACCACCATCCACCATGTTGGAAGGAAGGACAAAAAGAAAGGAACAAAGGAGGGAGGGAGGGGAGACAGCTAGTTAATAGGAGACAATGTGGTAGTGGGAAATATGTAGGTGGTAATGAAAATTTTTAAATAGAATATGGTGGACAAAATGCTTTTAAAAACTGCCTTTATGAACTTGCAACATTGATATAAAGGCAGTGGTCACCAGGGGTTCTGAGGGAAGGGAGAGTGAAGAATAGTTGTAATATGGGGCATTTTGGGGACATTGGAATCATTCTCCATGATATTGCAATGACACATACAAGCCATTATACATTTTATCAAACCTATAAAATTGTGCAGTACAAAGTGTAAACCACAATGTAAACTATAGACCATGCTTAGTAGCAATGCTTCAATACGTGCTCATCAATTGTAACAAATATACCACGCTAATGAAAGATGGAGAGGGTGGGGTATATGGGAATCCCCTGTATTTTCAATGTAACATTATATAATCTAAAGTTCCTTTAAAAAGAAAGGAAAAATGGTTAAAAAAAGAAATGTTTCTTATCTTGTTTTTAAATTCAGGAATAGAGATTTTATTAAACACTTTTTTGTCATTTGACATTTTTCTTGGATCTATGGATCTATGAATGAAAGTATTGATAAATTTTATGGCATTGAATTAAATTAACCTTGCATTCCTGTAGTAAGAAAACTGCCTCCATGGTTCTTTATGTTTTATTTATTGACCATATTTTAAACTAAATTTTAAGAATGAGAAACAGGCATCACAGAGGGTCAACATTTTCAAAAATGTATGATAGAGTTAGCAACAACCATTTAAAATGTCTCTATGGCTTAACAGGCAATCAAGCACATCAATATTCTGCTGAGCCCAAAGAATTCTACAGAAAATGATTACAGCTATTTTTGAAACATGACTGTTGAGATACAGGGACTGAATAAATTCCGGAAAACAGTATGTTAAGCAAAGTAGGTTTGGGGTACAACAATTTGTGGAAAGTTGTTTAAATGTATAGTGGGTGATGATTGCTTATTCTAAGGCAGGTTTTAAAACCAAATCTGATGAGTGAGCATCTCTTTTATGTAAATTTAGAGTACCAAGAAAGAAAAGAGACTAGGAAGAACCTCCCAAACCTTTCCCTTATTACTCACTGGGTATGTATAATCACCACTGAGTGCATATCCCTTCCTGTCAATTTAGCCCCATGGCAGATCCCCTGCGTCTGGATGTGTTTAGCCTTTCTACCCTCCATATATCAAGAGAACAATGGAACAATCCTTAATGCCCTTCAAGCACCATCAATCAAGTCCACAAATATTTATTGGGTACCCTCTGGTGTAAGACCGTGTGCAATGCCCTGCAAAACACTTCTCAAACTTCATCCTTTTCTGGAAATTGGAACTATGTATTGTGTTTTTTACTATTTGTTATTATTTTTAAACTAAAAATCTGCTACACAGCATGAGATTTATCAGAATGTTCATTTCTAAAGCGAGAATAAACTATTTGAGAGCATAATTAAAGCTTGAAAGTGATGCTTCACACACCTCTTCTAATTCCAGAGAATTTTTTTCCCTTCTTTTTTGCCCTGTCATGCAGTTGGACTGCAAGCTGACTCCCGCAATTTCACCAGATACCACAGACTAATGGCTGTGGGACTGCTGCCAGTTGCCCTGTAGACATGTGCTTCCCATTGGCTTATCTTTACTCATTATTCTGTTCTTAATATCATTGTGCAAAGAATCTGAAGATTATGAAATAACAAGGTTTTCCAATATGTTGCTGTGTTTAAGCATGTGATAAATTAACAAGGGGATAGTGCAGTGAAAGCATTTGCATTTAATTTTCATTCAGGGCACGAAGTTACTACAGCACGGAGAGAGAAAATGATTTGGTTTATTCTTAAGAGTTTGAGAGAGCACAAAACTAAATAAAGCTGAACCACAACACAGTAGGATTTATTAAATCCACACAACTGATCAAAGTAACACCCTAAACAGTGACCCAAGATGCCTTTTTCCCCTCCTTTCAAATCATCAGAATATAGATGCAAAATTTCCATAAATATAACAAAATATCATAGTGAAAAAGCATTTTGTATGTGAGTGTCCCATAGATATAAATTTCCATTAAAGAAAATCTGCAGTTAAAACAAACAAAAAAGCTAATGAATGTTACACAAGAAAAGGATATGAGATATTTTGGTCTAATAACAGTTTTTTCATTCAATGATCATAGCCAACTCATATACAATAGAGGGTTTCATTTGCCATTTGTAAAACTATTATAATAAAATGAAACTATGTTCCTATTTACCTCACAGTGGAAATGAGAAGTTTTCTGACATGACACTTATAAAACACATTTAACTTTTCAAAGAATTTTTTAAAAAGAAATATAAGAAGAATAAGGTTGCTGTTTTTTTTCAGTTGTGTATTAGCAATTCAATCAGAAAATTGCATTTCTGTAGATACTCACTACAGGATGATTTGTACTGGATTTGTTGGATGGATAACACTGTTTTGATAGAACTAGGCACAGGTCCAGGAACAGATATTTAAATCATAAAATGAAACAGTCCTTTGTTTTGTTTTTCTCATTCTTTGAAAAGCTCATTTTGTGGCTTTAAAATATTTACTCAAGGGATGCTATCATGAAGAACTATAACCAAGAAGTTGCCAATCTGATGTTATTTGAGGAGATGCCAAAAAGACCTTTACAAAAACCATCTCCCCATTCTCTCCCTGATGCCTGCAATAGTTTTAATTCACTCAGTTGTACTGATTTTGACACCTCCCTTTAGGGAGGGTAGAGGGTAGGGATGACTACTCAAATAAACACAGCAAAAAGTCACTGCACTATACAGTCATTCCTCCTACAGTTCTCCATATTATTCACAAAGATATTCTAATGTTTCAACTAGTTTACTGAAACCTAGCTATATCAATGCTATAATGTGTGTTCCCAAACGTATTGAGAAGAGAGGAAGTTCTTTGAGAAGGCTGCCAAGGTCCTGAATAGAGCAGAACAAAGGAAACAATGTCTCTAACTGGACTCCCCTCCACATTAGATATCCTGGGAACCCACAGAGAGAAAATTCAGGTTGGCTTTTAGTGACCTGTCCATTTACTTCTAAATGCTCATCAATCTTTTTTTTTAGAAAGTCCTCCATAGGATTTAATTAGACATTCCCCTTTTTAAAAATTAAAACATTTAGCCATCTTAGTCACTCTCTCATTCTACAAGTTTTCAGTGATTACTTACAATTTCAGAGAGATCAACAATGATAAAATGACCCTCAAAATTTCTTTCAGTCTCCTTAGATATAAATTGTTAAGTCCTGAACATTTTAATTCATCTAAGATAGTTTGATGTTTTCTCTTTACATCTTAACCTATAATACACTATAATTTCTTCTTTATATTATTTAATAAATGCTTTCCTGTTTTGTGACCATTGTTTTTGTTAGAGAAAATGGAAGCAAAACAGGAATCACAGACCAATATGTCATGTCCTCAATATTAATGCAGGTCACTATGAACCTTATTCTTGTAAAATTGAAACTTAGCCTAATAATAAGTATTGCCTAAGAGTTACCTTCTGAAAACCTCCTTGTTACTCAAATATGGCCTCTCTCCAAAGCAAACTCAGCAAATAAATGCACTACCTTCCCCTCCAGCATGGGACATGACTCCTGGGGATGAGCCTCCCTGGCACCAAATGGTTACTACCAAGCACCAACCAGTGGTACATTTGGAAAAAGACCTTGAACAAAAGGGGAATTAATTACAAAAGAGTTTTTATGGCTAAGAGTTTTCAAAATGAGTTGGGAGGTCATTACAGAGTTTACACTTTTACATGTCTCAGGCAGATCTCACTAACTGCCACTGTAAACAAAGACTCAAGTAGGGGTGCTCCTGAGGGCTCTAGAGCCATCTGGACAGTGTAGGCAAGGCACACAGCTCCTGGAAATCAGTACCCTGTCAATGGAATACATGACAAAACAGGAGTTAATTCATTCTGCCTTCTTTTGCCATCTGGTAGCAAAATATAACCAGCTATTAATATAACCAGCTTCTCCTAAATTAAGGAGCAAGAGAACTGGGGTCTCCATTTGGTCACAATTAATAGTATCTAATTAATTGACTTTAACTATGTGAACATATAAATTTAATTTTAAAATGTTACCCAATAAGGAAATAAAAAAGAACTAGTGACCCCAATTCCATATCATTCTCATGACATAGATCCTTTTCTTTGGAAATAAACACTTTTTTGAAATCTAAAACATTTTTTCAAGTTTGGATTAATTTTATTCTTGCACTGCTCGTGATTCTTGGCATATGGAAATAATAGGGAATTTTCTATACTGACGGCTGTAAATTCCCAAGTAACATAATCAAAAGATTTCATGAAATTGTTTTATGTTAAAAAGCACCAAAGTATTATTTCTTGCTGTTACAATTCCTTTTCTCAAGAAAAATAGGGATGAAACCTTAAGCATCAGTTTTAAATGAGTAAATAATGAAGTCAATGGGCAATAAAAAGAGATTAATTTATCCTTGGAATAAGTGCAAAATAAACAGCATGTTTCCCCTATGACCCTATAGTTTTCTACAAATTACTAAACCCTTTCTTTTCATGATTAGTGGGTGGGTGGGGGGGGGAGGGCAGGAAGAGGGGATGAGAATGTTGGTGGCAATCATTCTTTCCCTTCATCAAAGGAGATGTTTCATTTATCCTTGTCTTTCCAGCATGTTCACTGTTCTCTGTGGCATAAAAATCTGATAAGGCTCAGAAACTTAACTTCAATATTTTCCTGCTGAGCCTGAGAGTGCTTTGCAGACCCTAGCAAGATGAAAATCTTAGTTGCAGCATCAGAGAGAGGTTAGCTCACTTTATCTCTTTCTAAGCCCCTATCTCTGTGAGGGAAGTAGCTCCAGAGAAGGCAGTGATTAAGAAATTCAAGGTAGGTTTCCCTTCATGTTTAAAGGGACCATCTCTGAAGATAATATGTTCATTTGCTTCCTACATCAGTTTTCTATAAATAATACATCTTCATTAGAACCAATTTCTCTTTAATCCCTTAAAATGGAGAACTTGAGGAATTTGATTCATTGATAATTTAGCAAAAAAGAGGCCATAGTGGAATATTATTAGTCATTATATGTGGAATAAATATATTCCTGAACAATTGTCACATAGCTGGAATTTCAGAGGATGACTTAGCATGCATACCTGCTCCTAGGCTTGGCAGATAGGAAAATAGCACAGTCTTAGACATCCCACAGATGGGGCTATTTACTTCCCAGTTGTGCTATAGTATTAGCTGTTTAACTATGAATAAGTAAATTCACTTCTCTGAGACTCAGTTTTCTCATCTGCAAAGTACATTACTATAAATCTTATAGATCATTGCAAGGAATTAAATAACACATCAAGAGCTCTTGGTACATATGCATTCAATAAATAGCAGTTACAGTTATTATAATAATAAAAAATAACAAAACCTTTATTATTATTCTGCCGTAAACATTCACCATTTGGTGGCAGATACCCTAATCTGCTTCTCCTCCTTATCTATGTAAATTTAGTGGTCCCTGAGAGAATTCTTTGGGACTGACAATGGGCTCCATATTAGAGAACAAAAGCTTCTACAATACCCTGTGCAGTCAAAGAACTCATCCTGAGACTGAAGTCTTGGGACACTGAGAAATGAGACAAGTGGAAGGGAACTCATGGCCACAATGAATAAGGCTATTGAAATGTCTTCAGACCTAACCTCTGGAGATGCCCTATCTCAAATCATTCTGGTAGAGGACGGACTTTAAGAAAACTAACAAAATGGAGATGCCATTCTTGGGAACATGGAAAACGACCTATAATAAAGGGGCAGACTTGGGTGATGGCATCAAGGTACCAATGTAAGGCCATAATCTGTGAGGGGATCATAAAAGCTCCCACGGTCCAGTGGGATCCATGTGGAGACAACATGATGGCAGACTTTCATGAGCTTCCCCAGATCTATACTAGGAGGAGGAAGGGCATGGTGGAGAAAGATCTGGGAAGGGGCAGCCTCCTGCCAAGTATAGGACAGGGTTTTTGCTACTGTCACCATTGTTACTCACTATGCCTATCCATCATCTGCCCTTCCTCAGGCTAAACTGGTGTGGGTAAGCATCAATGACAGCTGTGAAGCAAATGTCTTTACATTTAAATATGTTTTCCTGTTGATTTCCATTAATTAGTTCATATGTTATTTTTCCTCCTTATTCTTCCCCCAGTGCACCAGAAGCAGCTTAAAATTTTAAAATACAAAAATAATAGGACCATTAAAATAAGAAAGAGCATGACCTGATACAGGAAGGGAGAAGAAAAAATATCAGTACTAGAAAATTTCATTTATAATTAATAGTTCTGAGCTTTTTGTAGTCAAAAAAATTTAATTATAATGGCTTTGATAGCATTGATAATATATTGAAGATTTCAATAATGGATCCTGCTAGTGCTCACTATTCTTGATCTCCCTTCCTAACTGAGCAAATGGAAAACCATATCTGCCAACCCATCACAGTTGAGCAGAGGAATGCAACTAGTTTTGGCCAATGAATTGCAACCAGAAACAACATGTGCCACTTCCAGACAGGAAGTGCAAAGCCCTTGCACCCCTCCTTGGAGCCTCTGGGTTGATTTGATGGAGCCACTAGATCCAAGCAGCTTGGACCACACAGGAGAAAGCTATCCTGGAACTGATTTACAGAAGATTTTATACGAATAAGAAATAAACTTTGGGTGTTAAGCCACTGAGACTTTGAAATTGTCTAATACCACAGCATAAGCCTAGCCTGTCCTGAATAATACACCAAGTATGGTGTCTCCCCTAGGAGCCAATCTATTACTTATCTCCTTAACCGATAAAATAAGGCATATGTGCTTTTCGAGAACAATAAAAACTCTTTTTCTGGAGCTCAAGTCTTGAGGGGAATTTATTTCATACATCTTTAAAAAAGAACATTGACCAACCTAATGAAAAATATCTTCAAAAGTGAATTATACAAATCCCACCCCCAACAAGATGATAATGTAAGATGCTCCATGCCCCCACAGAAGATTTGAACAAACAGAAAGAACTGGCAGAAACAGCTTTCTCAAAACTACAGATAACAGTTAAAGGACTGCAGTAATAGAGTGAGTGCTGAATAAAGAAAAAGGCTACTTGAAAGTGGTAGGATCTCAAGTCCCCATGGCTGGTCTTTTGCCCACCCTTTGCTGGCTCAGATTCCAGTGTGGATCTCTGGTCTCCTTTCTGGAGGAAAAATAACCCTCATGCACATGCTGGGAGCATGTATGTCTGGTTCAGTCTGTCTGCTAGTGGCCTGAAGGAGTCACTGTCCCAAAACTTGCCCTGCATGTAGAAGACAATTCACAGTGCTCTCTTACAGAACACTGTGGGACAGTAGTCAAGTCGTCCTACCTGGGGCAAGGGATTGCTACCCAGGACTGTTTCCTAGGGAAGAGGGTACATTCAGGACTGTGTAAAATGGGGAGATTCCTAGGGACACATGCACATACCCAAGACAGATGCTTATGCAGAAAGGATCAGGGAGGCCCCTAAGCCTTGGCTTGGAGATATTCTCTAAACTCATTGTATGAAGGAGAGCATTTGCACAGGTTAATCTGCAAAGACTATGAAAGGTGTTTTCTTTTTTTCCTTCTTTATTATTATTATTTTTTTGTTAGATCCTAGCGTTCAAGGAAAGCTTGTCATAACACTAGCTGTATACAAGTTTAAGGAACAGATGTTTCAGAGTCTAAATGCCAGGAAAATCACATAAAAATAGCAAATTGCACAAGTTTCAACAAAAGCCTTACAAAACATACAAAGAAATGTGAAGTAATGGCCCGGGCAAAGGAGAAGAGTAAAGCATTAGAAATCATTGCGGAGGACCATACCTGGGATATTCCAGACAAACTTTTTTTTTAATGGTCCCACATATACTCAAAGAGCTAAAGGAAAATAAAGACAAAGAACTAATTGAAATCAAGAAAATACTAGATGAACACAAAGAGAATACCAATAGAAAGATGAACATTATGAAAAAGAACCACACAGAACTGAAGACCACAGTAACAGAAATTAAAAATTCCCTAGAGGAGTTCAACAACAGATTGGAGCTGACAGAAGGAATAATCAGTGGACTTGAAGATAAGATATTTGAAATCATCCAGTATGAGAAATGTAAAGAACAAAGGATGAAGAAAAGTGAACAAAGCCTAAGGAAAGTGTGGGTCACCATCAAGTATATACACATTGTGGGAGTCCCAGAAGAAGAAGAGGAAAAATGAGCAGTGAGAATAATCAAAGAAATAATGGCAGAAAACTTCCCAAAATAATGAAAGATATGAATATACATTTCCTAGAAGCTCAACAAACTCCAAACAGCATAAACCCAAATAGACCTACACTACAGCATATTATAATCAAACTATTGAATGCCAAAGATAAGGAAGGAATTCTGAAAGCTGCAAGAGAAAAGCAACATAGAACATACAGATGAGCCTCAATAAGACTGTGCCAATTTCTCACCAGAAATCATGAAGACAAGAAGGCAGTGAGATGACATATTGAAAGTGGTGAAAGAAAAAAAGTATCAGTGAAGAATTCTATATGTAGCAAAACTATCTTTCAAAAATGAGAGTGAGATGAAAACATTTCCAGATAAACAAAAGCTGTGGGAGTGCATCACAACTAGACTAGCCCTACAAGAGATGCTACAGAGAGCTGTGCGGGTTGAAAGGAAAGGAGAATAGACAATAGATTGAAGCCACATGAAGAAATAAAGAGCTCTATTGACAGTAATGACATGGGTAAATATAAATGCCAGTACTATTGTATTTTTGGTTTGTAACTTCAATTTTTACTCGTACAAGACCTAAAAGGCAACTGCATAAAATGTAATGATAAATCAGTAGTTTTGGATTCATAATGTATAAATAGGTAATTTTTAACAAAAATTACATAAAAGTGGGAGGTATGGAGTAGTAAAGGAATATTGTTTTTATGAGCTATTGAAGTTAAGTGGGTATCAAAGCAAATGAGATTGTTATAGAGTTAGGATGTTAAATTCAATCCCATGGTAACTTCCAAGAAAGTATCAGAGAATATGCAAGCTCATAGAGACAGAAATTAGAAAACAGGTTGCCAGGGATGGGGAGCAAGGGTAATGGGGAATTAATGCATAATAGATGTAGGATTTCTGTTTAGGGAGATGGGAAAGTTTTTGTAATGGAATGTGGTAAGGGTACTGCAGTATTGTGAATGGATTAATCCCATTGAATAGTATGCTGGAAGTGGTTGAGATGGGAATGTTTATGTTGTATATATGTTCTCACAATTAAAAAAGAAAGAAAGAAAGAGCAAACTAAAGAGATGATGACAATTAAATACAATACATGTTCCTGGTTGGGACCTAACAAGGGAGGAGAAAAGACTCAAAGGTACATTATTGGTACATACAAAAAAATCGGAATATAGACTGTAAGCTTTATATCAATGTTAAATTTCCTGAACTTGATGATTTAAAGTGGTAAAATAAGTGAATATCCTTATTCTTACAAAATGTACATGGCAGTAATAAGTGTTCAAAGAGCATGATGTATACAGCCTATGATCAAGTGTTCAGAAAATGGATAAATAGATTAGCTAGGTAGATGAAAGATGATGATGATAAAGATAGATAGATAGATAGACAGATACAGTAAATGGGGCAAAATGTTGAAATTGGTGGATCTGGGTATCTGAGAGTATAGGGGTATATAGGGGTTGGAATTCTCTACATGGGGTTTGTATTTGTAACTGCCTTATAAGTTTTTAAATATTTCAAAATAAAATTTTTAAATATACTGTATACCTGGTAGAGGGATTTTCTTTTATGTCAACCTTTACTAAAAACTTAGGCATACTATTTCATTGTAAAATCTCTGGAAGATCTAAAGTAATATGGTACAAGTAGTTATTGGTGATCTAAGATGATACAAAAACATAGCTGAGATAGAGGTCTCAAATTTGTGACCTGTGGCCCAAACCTAGACTGCAGAAGTGTTTTTCTTGGCCAATAGCATTTTAACATTTTTAAAACAGTTGCCAACATTGAAAAACCAAGAGCTTATACGTTAAAATCTTGATTTCTGGACTCTAAAAACAAACAAACAAAACAGTTTTGCATCAGTAGGTCCACATTCCATAGTGGCAAAACAATCAACTGGAGTTGGGTAGCTGCTGCCTTTTTAGCTGTAGCTTGTTCTCCAGGTCACCAAAGTCCTTCTTCCCCAAATCCACTCATTCCATTCATTTTCATTACCTGACTGGTCCTTTTGGACATTTGAATTCATTACTCTATGATTAAAGGATCTAGAACCCTAGAACCACAACAGAGCCTCAAGGGCATTTTTTGGGAAAGTTTAGAAAATGGGGCTCCAGACCACATTCTTTTAAACCCATCAGTTCCTTTTGTATATTTGTACATACTGGATTTTGTATGAGTCAGCTTCCCAGCAAGAAACAAAAATTCACTGAAGGTGCCATAATTTGAGGAGAGTTTAATCAAGTGTGGACAGGTTGCAGGGAAACCTTGGGGGTTAGGGAGGAACCCTGAGCCTGAAGTGGCAGGTGGAGAGAGTGGTTACAGAGAGTGTTGTGTTGTGTGGAAAGGGTCACCTGACAGAAACTGTGACCTTCAGTAAAGGGACCAGCCAGAGGGAGCCGCAGAGGGAGGAAGCAGGGAAAAAAATACCTCAACCTCACTTGCTTCTCTGTCTTCTGATCCCTTACTTCTGCTTCCCACTTGTTGAAATCAAGTGGAAGCCAGAGGGCAAGGAAGTCCATTGATTTAATTCTTAGAGGTACCACCTGGAGCACAGAAGAGTAAAAAAAAAAAAAAAGGGTAATAAGAGGATCAGGATGGACAAACAGAAGATATTCAACATAGCTTCCACGTAGAAATTTGAGGGAAGAAATAGTTCTACTTTTGCTAAATAGTAGATAGATCAGATAGATAGATAGATAGATAGATAGATAGAGCATAGAGAGATGCATGCAAGCATATCATACATACATCAAGATATAGATACCAATGAATAAGAAAACTAGATAGCTAACTTAATCCTTAGACCAGTGATTCTTCACTGATGGTATATTATCAATTCTATAATGTGAAGTAGACTAGATGAAATGTAGGGTTTTCATAAAATTTATCTATTTCATTTGTATTTTCTCATATTTCCACATTAGCAATAAAATATATTCCCAGTAATAGCACCATAATTTATTATCTTTGTGTTTTCCAAGTCACTGTAGCATCCAATTATATACTCAAAAGCATTATTTCAATTTGAAAACACTAATGTAATTACTGTTTTGGTTTGTTGGTGCTTTGAAGTTTAATAACATTTACTCCTAATAATAAAACATCAATGTTTACTTCCATAAAATAGCAAAAATGTTATATACAATAGTAGAATGTAAGAATGCCTTTTTGGAAAGTAGGATTTCTCATATATCATGGTGGAGCCAGGTTTTCTGATAGAGTCAGTGGTGACCTCTAATATTTGAAAGGTTATAAATCACTGCCTAAAGTCCTTCTCACCTCCAGCTGATTGCTGTTGTAATACTAAACATAACAGATTGTGACTTCTAATATACTCTAAATAAACTCACACCTAGGAATGATGCAATCATCTTTAAAATCATATGCTGAAGGAAATTGATACTCAAAAGATGTCATAAAATGACCAGCCATAAGTACCAGAGACGGTTTTATGAGCTACATGCAGATTCCTTCTGAGGTGATCCTGCCAGAATATTACCTTCTTTAGAAAATGTCCTGCCAATACTTCTCCCCAAGCCACATAGGTAATTGGGCAATGCCTTACTTGAAAAAACATATACTGGAAGTTTCCATCAACTCAGTTTGGACTGATGAAAAGACCTAATTTGAAATATTTCAGTTGTTTCAACTGGATATGCTATTTGAGAAATAACTATGTCTGAACACCTATTTTCATATTTCATTGCCATGTGCCAAAGCAAAGGTAAAGCCTACTACTTATGCCAAAAGGTATATTCTTTTGTCAGCCTTCATCTTTGGTCTAACATTTAGGGAGAACTTCAGGACTATCACTTGGTCTCCCATTCATTAATTCATTCCTCCATTAATTCATTCATTCTCTTTGCTTTTATGGTGCACCCACTATGTGCCAGGCTCTCTTCTCACTGCTAGAATCACTTCTAAGAACATTAGTTTATCATTGCCCTCTTGGCCAGTATTGGCCTTGGCCTAGGATTGCCTTTCATAATGTTATAAGCTCCTCTGAAATCTCTCCTCACTGCTGTTTTCCCTTTTTAAAAGAAGCTAGAAATATTCTGGGACTATGCAAATGCTGAACACTATGGGGAATTTGTTGTAATTGTTTTTTAATTGCTTGTGAGATATTTCACAAGATTTATGCATAAATAGCTTTGGGTGTTTTCTAAAGGCTTAGTTCCAACATTATGGCTGTTCATTCATCCTCACATGGAGAGTTTTGCTGACTATCAGGTCTCAACTAGGATGATATATCAGTTTTAGAAGAGATCTAAGTAATGTCCAATATGGGAAAATGCTGGACATAGAAGTTCAATTGAAGTGGACATAAGTGTATAAGTAGGTCCGGGACTGGGAAGAATGGAGTTACTGAGCAATTGTTGAAGCAGAGGAAATAGGCAGTTACCAAAACAAGAAGTGAGATATGAACTTGAGCTCAGAAAAAAAAGGCAGAAAATCAAGTACAAGGGCATAAGTTTGGGCTGACATTAAGGAATCATCAAGTTCAATCACCTGCCGGTTTAACACAGGTCCTTGAATAATTTCTGTCTTAACTAAGGTTTGGCCTCGGTGGCAAGGGGTAGCTAATTCTACAGGAAGGTCAAGCAAAGGCCACAGTACAACATGGAAAGTAGGCACTGACTGCCCTGAGTTTTCATTCTTTGATTATGGGTCCCAAAGTTTCACAGAAACACCTATCTAAGGATTTTGTTTGATTTATGTTCAGCACTAAAGCCAAATGACAACCTCCTAGGCTCAGGAAGATGTAACAAATTATTCACTCATTTAACAAATATTTACTGAACACCTACCCTTGGGCTCAGCACTGAGCTGAGGATAATATAATGAACAAGGCAGAGGGTACTTGGGCTACCAAGGGAACAGGAGGAGATGGGGACAGAGAAGAAAAGGAGAGGAAGAGTCCTTCCTGCAAGGTGTATAGGCCATGTTAAAGAGGTTGAGTTTTTTTCTAAATGCAAAGGTTTATTTTGGTCTGAGTTTGTTTGTTTGTTTGGTTGGTTGGTTGGTTGGTTAGTAAATATCACTTTGACCACTGAGTGGAAAATAGATTTTAGTGGGGCAAATATAACACTGAAGGAACACTTTGGAGATTATCACAGTGGATCTAAGTCAGAGGTATGGGTGCTTGGACTAGGATGGTTACAATGGAATAGTGAAAATTGATTAGATGATAGTTAGGTAGATAGAGAGGTAGACAGAGAAAGAGATAATGTGTGTGTATGTGTGTGTACGTGTGTGTGTTTGGAGGTGGAACTCACAGAACTTAATAATAGATGAAAGGATGAAGGAAGAAGAAAGGAGAAGAATAATAGGTAAACCCACTATCCAATAGTCGTACCACTGTCCAAAATGGAGAAGACTGGTGATGGAGCAGTCTTGGAAGAAAAAATGAAGGGTTCTACTTGGAAAATATTAAGATCGAGCTGTCTGGAGCAGGAAAGCAATCAGGGCAAAAGAGAACCTAAAATTATGTGCCAATTTTCTTTCTAGTTCTGTTTTTTACCTTAAATTTCATTTAAATTTCTCCTATTTAATTTATTCCATCAGTAAAATCAAAATTTTAAATATGTAAAATAGAATTTGTTACATCTTTACCAATGCTTTAGAACACTTTAAAAAAATTTTTTCCCCTAAGATATCTGAAAATATGATATGGGAAATTATGGGAAATCTTTGTTTTTCTTCAAAAATAAATAAGTAAGCAGACAATTTATAAAAATAGCATAAATCTCTCACCTTTAGAGTTATAGTTAAAAATAAGAAAATTATGAAAAATAATTATTCTATCTAATGGTTTTACATATTGCTTATTATAAAATTAGCTGAAAGTTATTGCTCACAATAAATTTTCCTTGAAATGAAGGCACATTTTCACTTTAAGACAAAAATAGTTACAGCCAAAATTATACAGTTATGTGTATATACAGATAAATAAACATTTGAAAGCAATTTGGCATATGCTTATGTCCCAAATTTATTTGAGTTCTAAATATTTCATACCTTTTTAAAACAAATACATAGTTCATGTTGAATTATTCTTTCTTCACCAAGGTACCTCTACATTTAAGCCTAAATCTGATAAATTATATATGTCCCAACATGAAGTAATAAGCATTTATATGAATCATGTCCAGAGAGAGTACATCACTTTTTTTTTTTTTTTCAGTTCTTTCTTCATGAGATCTTCCTCTAATTAACCACAGAGAGAGATAAGGGTAACCTGGTTGTGAGGCATGTTGCCCAATTCACCAAGGTTGATTTAATTGCTCTAAGAGGCAGCTGACCTCACCCTTCTTCCTGCCTGTTCACTTTTTCTAGTAGAAAAGGAGGCCCCTACTCAGTGCCCAGACAACAGAGCTTTCACAACCCATATGTGGAAAATGATCCCATTTCTCTTAGTCAGTACTAAGTGAAACCAGTACTTCAGAAAACTTGAAAGTGCCCTTCCACTGGTAAAGAAGCTCTTCTGTGGTACCACGGCACTGTTTAAGTGAGAGAGCATGAAAAGAGTTAGCACTAAGAAATGCCCACACCAAATCATATATGAGCCCATCAAAGATAGCCTGGATGACTTAACACACACTTGACCTCAAGGGAATTCTCTATTCACCTTCTTTTATTACAAGATGAAGCCACTTCATCTACACATTATGATCATACATTTACTGTATTCTCTTCCTATGACTAAGAAGACTTTTTTTTCCTTCTTGTTAAAGAAAACAGAGAATGGCTTGGATAATGCCCATACTTTTCTCTTGCTGTAAAATGTATTTTGTGTTTGTTTACATATTAATTTGGGGGGGAGGAGGGAGTATAATTTCTGGTGGGAAATTATATAGCATTGCTATATCAAAGAACAATAAGCAGAGAGATTCCTGCTCCAATACTTTCTAAATTATTTAAGGAGTCAACCTTTAATAACCAGAAATACCCAAAGGCTCAAAGACCTATTTTAATATTACTAATTTTTCTTGTTCTAGATACTAAATCATATCTGTACTGGAATTGTATCCCATGATATAAAATGCGGTTAAAGAGATTTCTCCATTGTAGTAGTCAAGATAAATCATCTGGAAGTTCTTAAGATTCACCAACTCATTAGACATTGGAAGGGCTTAAGGCACTGAATAGAACACACAGCTTTCCTTTTTACAGAGCATTTATCAAGTTGCACTGTTACCTCTGTCATTTCAGGGACCAAAATGGCAGGGATTTGGAATCAGGAAAGTTTGGGAAATCTATTCCCATCCTACCTTCCTCCCTAATCATTATAACCACATCTCTCTTCCCCTGTCACACTATAGTTTCTCATTCATACCTAAAGATTCCCAAATGTGTGCCTCCAGGTTTTTTCCAGGCTCATTTTTCTGACAACCATCTTCATCTTCAATTCATCTTCACTTGGTTCTCCCACAGGCAACTCAAACTCAACTTTTCTGAAATGGAACTCATTATATTCCGTCTCCAAACCCTACTGCTCCTATATTCTTTCTCTCTGTGACAGTACTTCCTGTCAATCAAGATAGAAACCTGGGTGTCATCCTAGACTTCTCCAAATGCTTCCCTCACCCACACCCAGTCCCTGAATGGAGTCCTGTCAGTTAGACTTTCTTAACATCTCTACTATCTGTCTCCACACAGAGCTGCAATAATAGTATTTTTACCTATGGATAGAATTAGGCATAAAGAAAAGCGTAGTCAGATCCACTTGAGGTCGAAGGTTAGGAAAGTCCTCATGGAGAAGGTGAATTTGAACTAGAGCTTAAAGGGGGGATAAGTATGGACGTCATTCCAAGCAGAGGCAGGAACATGACCAAAGACTTGACAAGACAAACATGCAAGTCTTTCAGAATGGCTAGAACATCAAGTTGAGTGCAAGTGCAATAGGGGGAAATGGCAAGAATGGAAAGTGAAGCAGTAAGTAGCAGCTAGGGAATTTGTTTGTTCTCACAGGCAGTTGGGAGCCACTGCAGGGATTTAAACAGAGGAAAGACAAACTCAGACCTACATTTTAGAAAACTCGCTGGTGCAGGGTGGAGGGTAGATGAGAGAGGGGCAAGACTGGAAGTAGGAGGCTGTTGTTGTAATTCAGGTGACAAGGAACACCAGTCTGAACTACAACAGTGTAACAGTTGGCCAATATGATGTAATTATGAATTCCAAAAATATAATTGAATCATGCTTGTAAACTGATCTGTTAATCTGGGCATGATTAGGTTAGGATTAGGGTGTTGAGCCCCACCCCTTGGTGGGTGGGGAATCAAATATAAAAGGCAAGGCAAAGAACAGAGTTGAAGCAGTCTTTTGAGAAGCAGTTTTGATGTTGGAAAGAAGGCCTCAGGAGAAGAGAAGTGAGCCGTTCGCCTGATCGTCTACAGCTGACCTTGTGGAGGAAACAGGAGCTAAGCCCAGAGAGAAACGCAGCCCCGGAGAGAGAGGAACCCCAGAAGCCTGAACCCTGGCAAACGCAGGCAACTATCTTGCTCTTACATGTGGCAATGGACTGTGGTGAGAGAAGAAACTTAACGCTTTATGGCCTGGTATCTGTGGACTTCTACCCCAAATAAATACCCTTTATAAAAACCAACCCATTTTTGGTATTTCACATTAGCATGCCTTTGGCTGACTAATACAAACAGTTATGCTAGGGATGATGGCAACAGACAGAAGATGTGATGAAGATGCAAGACCCAAGCCCTCACTCTGGCTGTAACTAGACCACCTTTGTCCTTATCTGATATATAAGTCAAGCTTCCACATAAGCTTATCATTTGAAGAAAAGATCCTGCAATTTGGAAACCTCTGGTCTACAGGGTGAAACATGGCCTACAGAGCCTTCAGTGCTATGACCTCTGAGTAGTGAACTCCATCTCTTTTCTTTCCACTCTGTGGCTAGCCTGCCAATGCCAGCTACATCAACTGCTTGTGGTTTGCCCCACACATTGTGTTCTTTTTACTTTTGCACCCCTCTTCTCAGCTTGAAATGTCCATTCTCCTCCCCCATTCTCTTTTCCCTAATGGCTTAGCTATCACCTCTTCCAGGAAGTCTTCTCTGAGTCCCTTAAATTCTAAGCTTCTGTCACTGCCTATCTTACCCTTCATCCTACATCTTCTTAGATTAGAATCTTCCCAGGTCTTCTAAACTTTTACTGTACTTCTTGCCTAAACCAATTAGTCTATGCTTAACACATACTGGCTTCTCTTTTAAATGTATTCTTCATTTGTATAGTTTTTAGTTCCTACCTCCCCAAATAAATTCCAAACCCCAGAGGGCAAAGTCAATGCCTTTTTGTTTCTTGTTTGTCTGTTTGTTTCTTGTAGCGGGGGAAGATAGGGCTTCATTACAACTGGCTGCAAATTCTACTTAGCGATTTCCTCAACTAAAAATTATTTATTGATTTAATTTGCTTTCTCTCTCTCTTGCGCTCTCTCTCTCTCTCTCTCTCACACACACACACACACACACACACACAAACACACATTCATTTTTAACTCTCTTAATTATATTAGAAATTTTATGTCTCTGTAGTCCATGTCACAAATGCATATTATAGGTGGTCAAGTTATAATAAAATTCTTTCCCTTTCTTCCATTGACAAAACTGTGCTCAAGAAGGTCTAAAATACTGGTGAAGGAGGATGATCCACTTATGGGCTCTTGATATTGACGACTATGGTTATGAGACTTTATTCTTGACATTGAAACTTAGCCTATTGTTGTGGGCTGCCTAAGAGTTGCCTCCTGAGAGCCTCCTTGTTGCTCAAATGTGGCCTCTCTCTAAGCCAAACTCAGCATATAAATGTATTACCTTCCCCCCAGCATGGGACATGACTCCCAGGGATGAGCCTCCCTGGCACCAAGGGATTACTACCAAGCACCAACTAGCAATGCAACTGGGAAAAGACCTCAAATAAAAGGGGGAAAAGGTAAAGACAGATGAGTTTATATAGCTAAGAGACTCCAAAGTGAGTCGGGAGGTCATCCCAGAGGTAACACTTATGCACATCTCAGCAGGATCTCATAGACTGCCAAAGTGGATACTACTCCAAACAGTGGGGCTCCTGAGGGCTCTGGAGACACCAAGATCCTATGGTCAGGGCAGATAGTTCCAGAGTTTGGTGCCTTGCCAGTTGGTCCTACTTTGGAGTTTGTGCTCCTAAGAGTGACAGTGTTGGACTCAAGTATGTCTTCCCTACACATGGCTTATCTGTCCCTCCTATTTAAACCTATACTTGGTGCTGGGGTTTGTAGGTGTACATCCAAGAGACTCAAGTCTTTGGGCTGTCCATGTGTTAGCTGGGCCCAGAACCTCAGCAGAGTTGCAACACCTACTCTACAGCTCATTGGACCCACCCAGGACAACTAACAAGGAGATGATGATGGACAATGACCATCCCAAGGAACAGAGAGAGTCTGCAACTGCAAGCAAGATAGTCCCATCTATCTTCCCCATGGATATAAGCCCCCTCTCAATTAGAGGTGGAGTGGACATCACCATCCCAGAATCCTCAGGATTGGGGAATGAACTATGGACTAGAGTGGACTTACTGTTATTCTACTATAGACATATTGTGATTCTAGCAATGGAAGAAATTACAACATTGATTTGGAGCCAGTGGCCACTGGAGGCTCTGGGGCAGGGAGAGGGAAAAACAGTTGTAATATGGGGGCTTTTTCAGGACTTGGGGATCATCCTGAATGACATTGCAATGACAGATATAGACCATTTTATATCATTACATAACATGCAGAACTGTGTGGGAAAGAGTATAGACTACAATGTGAACTATGGTCCATGCTTAATGGCAAAGCCCCAGGATGTGTTTATCAATTGCAATGAATGTGCCTCACTAATGAAGGATGTTTATGTGGGAGGGTGTGGGAGGTGTGAGGAATGGGGCATATGGGAATCCCTACAGTTTTTGTGTAACATTTATGTAATCTAAGTATCTTTTAAAAAATAAAAAAATTATTATTAAAAAATAAATAAACAAAGGTGCACAAATTGGGAAGAAAAAAAAAAAGAAGGTCTGAAATAGATGTTTGTTATACCAAAACTCAGGCCTATAGGAAAGCTTCAGATTATGGGATTCCAGATTATTCTTTTAGAGGGTAGACATAGTTGCTAAATGTCACATTTTCTTGTAATAACAATTCAAATTTTGTACAATCTCAACACAGATGCAGATGACATGGTCAAGATAAGAATACTTTTATATATAAACTCTCAAAAAGTATTTAATGAAGGCTTGGAGAAAAATGAAACAAAACTCTTGATAAAAGATTTAATTCAGATGAATTCTTTCCTTGAAGGTAAGACTGTGGTTTCAGTCTTCCAAAATGACAGAAATCATCTCCCAGTGGATAAAATGGCATTTTGTTAGTTTCAAGATATTGGGAAGGAGGTTGTGATTCTCATAAATATCTAAGGTCTCTCATAAAATAAATGATGCTGGAGAGTTGGGACTTGATCTCAGCAGTAATTAATCTTGGGTAAAAGCATAGGAAAAAAGAAAACATAGTTAAAGACATCTCAAAAATTTTCTTCCTGTGGATCAATTAAATTATTTTTATGCTTGTATAATTCCTAGGGCAAAGATATGATACAGATTACCTAGCCCCAGAGAACAGAAATACTCTATCTATATCCCTAACAGATAACATGCTAGCCTTCACATGAACATTCCTAGTTACAGTAAACTCTCTACCTTTTAAGTCAGCCAACTCCATTGTCGAATAGCTAAATCTTAAGTTTAACCAAAAAATATTTTTTAAAAGAAACTTTTTCTGCAAATTTCCTCTTGGAGGAAGATCGTATGATTCTGTGCGTGCTACATCGCCACAAATGCACTTCAAAAATTTAGAGAGGGTGATAAACAGTTATCTCCAGGTTAAACACACCCCATTCTTTCTTTGCTTTGCTGGTCTAAGTTTTTTCAGTCTTTATTACAGTGGGAACAAAACTAAGCCCATGTATTACTGCTTTAATAAATGAAACGAAAGTGACTAACATCTTTTAAAATATTTCTCAGCAGAGCTTAGCCCTTACTTTCCAGCGGACTTGGAAAGAAAAATTAGAAACATGCATGCAGGTGGCTTGGGGGAAAAAAGTTATCTTTTCTTCTTTAGAATTTTCCCCTTGATCATTGATTGCTCAGACCTGCCTCAGGACACCTAGGTATGTGGGTAGGGGTGGGGGAAGAACCATGGATTCACTGAAAAACTGAACACTTGTCCCATTAAATTCTCAAAGGAGTCCAAGAACCAAAAAAGGGCAAGAATCACTGAGGAAAAGAGACTTCAATAAACCTGAGACGCTAGAAATAAAAGGGTTAACTATGTTAACAACAACATTGGTTTGGATATAGAAATAAGGAGATTTCATGAGACTTTAAACTTCCATAGACAATGGAAGGTGTTTGTTCGGTTAACTTTTCCAGAAATGATTTCCTGCCAAGCAGTAGGCTACAACACTTCCACACAATAGTCTGCACTTCCCACACAAATTGCTAAGAAAATTCTGATTTCCGTGGACTGTTTCTGAGGACTGCCATTATATTATAGTTGAGAAAATGAGTGGGAGGGAGGAGGGAAACATTGCATTCAATTCTCTTACAATCTATTTTTAACACGCCTGAGAAGGTTTAAAGCTATTAATGTAATGAGAATAGATTCAAAAACAAAAAAGAGCAGTAGGGCAGCAAAGGTCCACCATCAACCGAGTGATGGCTGATTCCTTAGGGGAGCTAACAGCTGTTTCAATAGCACATGTGATGTTTACAGAATTCCTCAATGTACATTTAATCTGAGGAAATCCTGATATAATGCAAATGTGTAACATGAATGAATTAGCTTTTCTCCTGGTATTGTTTTTCAACCATCTATGGTGGTATTTCATAATTCTCGGCTATCCCTCCACAGGGATTTATGTCTTACAAGTTTATCCGTGAAATTTATGTAATCCTCTACCCTGCTAGTACCCTATTATTTTTTTCATAAAAATAAAATATAGATTTGTCTATCATGTCTGAGATTCAGGACAGGTATTGATTGCTAGAACTCTCAAGGAATAGCTTGAGCTAGTGTAACATCATTCAAGGTCAAGATGTACCAAATTTTATGACACTATGTTAGTGATGTATTAATTTTCTGCTATTAAATTTCACAGAGACAATGCAATAAACAATCTCTGCTTAGTGCAAAGCTGGAAATCTTGGGTATACTATTTTTAAGTAACTTTTCAAAATTCTGCTCCCTCTTCATTTTCTGGAAGTTCAGCTTGTCATCCTGCCTACTGGTGAGTTAAGCAGGAAGTGGGTTAAAAAAAAAAATTATAGGAGTAGTATTAGCCATAACAGTAATATTGATTGCTTGCTAGTGATCAAACACCATACTGATCACTTTACAAATGGCATTCCACGTAATCCTTTTTTTTTTTTTTTCATTTACACTTGATAAAACTGAGGTTCAGAAAAGTTAGTTACTTGCCAAGACAATATTGCTAGTAAGTGGTAGAGCTGAAATTTGAATCAAGTTCCATCTGACTCCAAACCTCCATGCTCTTAACCCGTATGCTATACTACTTTCATCCAAAGTCCTGGTACATCCTGTGAATTACAAGAAAATCATATCAAGAAGGATAGCCCATTTTCTTATTAGAAAAATGTATCTGGTACTGGGTTCTAAAATGTACTTCTCAGCCTCTTCTGTCTTCCCATGATGATGCAGGTGAGGGAAAGAAGAGAACATAACATCTAATACTTCTCACCCTGCACGGTGAACATCTGCGTTTTGCATGGTCATCTCAGGCTTGAAGCTATAATTCAATCTAGGAGAAACAACTTCATGCAATTTCTCCCGCTCCTCTAAATATACCTTAATAATGTGCCAAATGCTAGACAGTATTGTTACTGTCTACTAATATATCAGAATCCTGACTGCCCTATAGAATGGGACCATGACATTCCTTAACAAGAGGGTTATTTATTAGATTTCTTAATAGTAAGTGCACAGATATAGTAAACTCGTTCATTAAAATTTATAAAACAGTAGCATAACTTAAACTTGTCTTAAAATTCTAGAACAATTAGAACTGGCAACACAATATTTCAATAAGAAGAAGAGGAAGAAGAAAGAAATGAAGATACCCATATCCATATAGAGAAACTTATAGAACTGATTTCTAAGATTTGTTTCCCTTTACCAACTCACTTAGCTCTTTCAATTTCTCAGCTTTCTGTCCCTGGCCCACTTGCCTTCTGTTTAGATCTTCTTGCCCACAGATTCCTTATGCCACACTATATGCTAGGACAAAAAGTATGGCACTGATAAAATGACTTGATCAATAATTTTTAAAAAACTGAAATTTCTATGCCTGGTTAATTTTTTCTCATTAAATAAATCATATGTAAATATATATTTGTTGTAGATAATGTAGAAACTACAGAAAATACAAATAATATGAAAATCACCCATATTCATGCAACCTAGAGATAGCATCTATAAATATTTTGATGCACTGCCTTTTGATATTTTTCTATGTATATATTGATTAATTCATTCATCTAATACAAATTATTGAGTATCTACCATGTGCCAGGCAATGTTCTAGATGTTGGGGATACAGCAGTAAAGAAAACAGACACAGAATTTCAACTTAATGAAGTTTTATTCTAGAAGAAGACAGAATATAAACCAAATAAATGAGCACATTTTATAGTATATTAGAAGGTGTGAGTGCTATGGACATAATTATAGCAGGGATGAGTATAAGGAATGTTGGTCTTGGAAGAGGGTTGCTGTATTATATAAGGTGATTTCTGTCATTAAGGTGAATTTGAGCAAAAACTTGGAAGGACGGGCAAAATCCATGCTGATATCTAATTGAAGAGTCTTCCCGGCAGAGGTAACAGAACAAGGAAGGAGGAATACGCCCAACTATTAAAGGACCTCAAGAAGTCCAGGGTCAGCATAAGTGAACGAGGGGAAGTAAATAGTAAGAAAAGAGATCAGAGGACACCAGACTGCATAGGACCTTGTAGGACTTCAATATAAAAGTATACAATAATATGTAAATACATATTCAGGTATATAGATAAGTTAATATGGAATATGAAAATAAGCATTATTTCTTGATCACAATTTTGTAGCTTACTTGTGGTGGCTTTGTTTCAGGTGGCAGTGGCTAGGGTGGCTCTCCTCTAAATGTCTTTCATCCTTCTCCTGAAAACAGTGGGCTAATCTATCATGACAATGGCAAAAATGCAAAAGGTTAAGAAATACCACTTAATCATATTTCAAGCCTTTGTTCACATCATCTGCTGACATATCATTGACCAAAACAAATCATAAGGCCAAACTAATGTTAAAGAGCAGAGAAATACTTCTCCTATGGAAGACTGGGGTTGGGGAAAGAAAGCGAATATTTTAAACAAAATATAATTTATTACAGCCCTCCCTATTATTCATAAATATTCATATTTCTTTAATATGTAAAATACACTCACTCTTACCTCAAGCCTCCAAAAAAATGTCATCCATTGATAACATGAAGCTCAAAGTCCAGGATCCCATGATCTATATCAGGTCCAGATTTGGCTCTTCATGATCCAGAAACCTATGATCTGAATAGACAATCTATCTTCCCTATGCATATCCAAAATAAAATGGTGAAATCACAATAAACACTCCCATTTGTAAAGAGTAAGAATGGGAGGCATATAGCAATCACTGAACTATAACAATTCTGAAATACCACTGTAAACATATGCCATTTTTTTCTGAGGGAGAATATGTTCCTTGATTAGACCCAGATTCTGCTTCCTGAGAATATCTACCTTCACAGTCTACTGTTTCCAAAGCTTTTGACCCTGCCCTCTAGGGATGAAGGTGGAGATCCTTTCTTTTACACAGTATCCTTCTTGGCCATTTCCTCCCCCCCCCCCAACAAAAGCAAGTTTGGTTTATTTAATGGTTTCCTTAAATAAAAGTCTACAAAGGTAACAAACGGAAGCACAAAGCACAGTCTTACAGGAAGTGCAACACTCAGAGTTAGTGCAAAATGTATAATTAACGGCTGCTGAGAAACACCCAAGGTTTGAATTAATTTTGTTTTTTTTTTAAACAATGTACATCATTAAATAATGTAAGGAAAACATTTTTAATTCAGAAATATTTTTTTAAATGTGGAAAAAGATACTCAAAGTGTACTATTAACATAAAAATAAATGACTCAGTAGCACTGATTCATTCCTCTAGGCTTCAGTTATTTCATCCACAGGAGGGGGAAACATCAACAGTAAATAAAACCAGTTTTTTTTCTGTGAGTGGAGAGATCCCAAAATTATTAAACCAAAATAATGAAACAATGTGCTGCATTTGGCTCCCTTGTTCCTCCAAAAGTATGTTTCCTTTCATTCATCTTTTAGGTGGTCCATTTCTCATTTACTTGGCACATTCTCTATCCTAACTCTTACCCTCTCCCCAAGAATTACAAGCAGGTAATAAATTAGTAAACAATTTTTAAAGCAGAGCTCCCAACCCTTGCCCTTTCCATTTCTACTTTTCTAAAACCATATCGTTGGGGCCTAGGTCAACTTAATAAAGAAAACAATTCTTGGCCATTTCTAAAAGTGGCATTGGAGAATATTCCATTCTTGGAGAGTGACGTTTCCTGCTTGCAAAGGAAGATCTTTTGCTCTATCTTATATACTCTCATTCCCTTTTAGTCCAGGCTGATATTGTTTTGCCAATACAATTCTCTCAAAAAAATGTGTGGGTTTTCAATGTATTTTAGTCTAATCAAGGCTATTTGTAAAAATCCACATCCACAATTCTTTTTGAGGCATGCCTCTCTTTCAAGACCAGATTACAGGGCACAAAGCAGTTTCTGCAAGAAAACTTGGTGAAAATAACAATAATCATTTTTTCTTAAACATGCATTTGCAGGTCACTTGTAGCAGCTCTGCTTTAAGATGCAGCAACTAGCTATCATGGCTCTGCTTCATATTATGGGGCACCTGGTGCATCTCTGCTCCATGTGTCTCTCATTCTCAGCCTGTGACCAGCAGGCTATCAAAGGTTGTTTTTCCATAGCAATGACAGAAGTACAAAAGAGCAAGCCCCACTGTAAAAACATATTTCACGTCTTTCTTTGCATCACATAAATTCACATGGCAAAGACTTGAATCAATGGGTAAGGAAGTACAGTCTTTCCGTGAAGGTCGGGGAGGGAGTGGATAATTCTGAACAATAAACTAATGTTCCACATGTGGCCTCTAAGTTCACCCAGCAATTGGATGAAAAAATGGGAATTCACATGAATATTTAACCTCATTAGCCCAAAGTGACACATCTCTTTAGTTCCTGTTCTATTTTATCAAAACTAGTGGTATGGTCTCAAGTAGTTGCAAGGGATTGAAAAATGCAGTCTCTGGATAGGCAGCTGCTTACAAACAGCAACTCTACACAATGAAAGGGAGGCTCAAATCTTTGAAAGTCAGCTGTCCATTTCGAACACAATGGGGAAGTATTTTCACTCTTTTGTAAACAAAAACACATAGTAAAATATACACCTATGATGACATCTCTAAGATATATATAGAGAGAGTTAGATGTAAAAGGATATATAGATATAGATATGCATATAGGCATAGATATAGATGAATTGCATAGTGAGGTTGCAGGTAGTTTTTTATATACAAATATGTAAAATTTAGTCTTTTAACAGTAAAGTATTACTTTTAAAATAACTAATATAAAATACTCAAATTTCTTTTTTACACCATAGTGATATTTGCTATTTTTTCAAAGGCCTGTAGTAAGACATTATCACTTTTTTAAACTTTTTCCTTTAAAATGGTTCATTTTGAATAAAAACATCCATTTTTTATTTTGGGCCTTTCTTTGGAAAAGACGATCATGCTTTGATTTTGAACTGTTACTGATCTTGCTAATTCTTTGAGAATGTTCACAAAACCCTACATTACTGTGGATATTTTGATAGTTGAGGACATCACTTTCTAGCACACAGGCTAAGCAAGGATTATAGGCTTTTTCTCTATAATTTTAGAAGGAACAATTTTGATGGCCTTCATTTCAATTTCTAAAGTAACAAATATGTTCCCAAGAGACAGAAAGCCTCAAGGGGCATAGAAATTAATGTTTCAAATTTTCACCTGTAAGTCCTTATTCTGAATAGATTCATACTGACAAACAGTCACTATAATCTTACATTTGGTCATCTCTTCCCACAGAGGATGGCTAAATGTGTATACTACCCAAACCATTCACTTAAATTGCTTTTCATGAGGGCAACTGTAAACCATGTTCAAGAATCCCCTTTGTAAATGATTTCTTAGCAATCATGAACTAAAGACTTCAATCACAGAAAGTTTAAATGAATTACAAGTTTTAAAACTTTATTCCAAGTCTTATGTGTCTAAATTTAATTTTTATGTCAAGTCTTATTTGTCACAGAACCCATGCCAACCATCTCATAAAAGGAGAATGCTCTTCAGAGTATTATAAAGCGGAGGAGTAGGGTGGAGTACAAAACAAATTAGGAGCAGTCCACTTCTTCAAGGACATGAAGATTAGCATCTAATTGGAAAAATAAAGCATATGTAGTAAATTACTTGGAAACTACAATAATAATATTATCAGTGTGGTCATATTCCATGTGATGTCAAAGCAAGAAATCCAGTATCTCCCTCATGGACCTTCCATCCTCCCTGGTGGATTCACAGAATACAAAAGGGGATCTGTTTGCCATCTCTTTCCTATTGGGGAGATCATTGATGTCTGCAGCATGTGTAGTGGCTAATAATGTGGTTTCCCCAGAGAGACTGCCTGGGTTTGAATCCTGGTTCTGTCACTTTCTAGATAGGATAATTTACTACTTCTCTTGGCTTTAATTGCTTCACCACAAAATATGTAATGAAGATTAAATGAGTTAATTCATATAAAGAACTTAGAATAGTGCTTCATATGTACTAAGTACACAATAAATGTTATTTTTCAATAGGTTGCTTTTAGCTGTCACATGGTCTTATTGATGCAAACATGCCCTCCAAAGTCTGACGGATGAATCTATTCACTCTAGGAAGATATAGCAGTAGCTATTACTAATTAGCTAGCTTGTCTCTCTAGTGTAAGACCATTCTATTCCTTAGTCCTAAGCTTTGCAAAGGATGCGCCATACCTGGATTCCCAGGATTACAGCTTTGACTTGTCAGCTCTTTAGGGAACATAAAGGACAATGGCCAGCATCCTCGGTGCTTGATTAGGAATGGATCAGAAGATTATTGTATTACAGACCCAAACCAGTGCCCTTTTCCCTTTCTATGGGTCACCCATGCAGAGGGCTCAGGCAACTCTTCCCCCAACAAATTCTTGACACATGAACATCTGATTTTATCCATCTTCCTGGAAAACAGTGCTACTCACAAACTCTGTAAGGAGATGACTATTTCAGTCCAGGTAGAGAAACTAAACCCAGACACAGGGCCCAAAAAAATCATCTACTCGACATGGGCAAACAAATAAGAAAGGGGAAAGCCTAATAAAAAAGGGCCCTACTGATTCTGAATAAAGAGCTACTGCTGGGATCTTCACTAAAGATTAAAAATACTCTGAGACAACTTGTTTATATAGTTCTATATCATGAATTTTTTTCTTTTTTGAGCAATTTGCTGTGTCTTCCAAATTTCTTCAAAAACATAATTTTAATGTGTGCTCAGCATCTGTATATGTGTACAGGGAAAATAAACTGATTAAAATAAAATTAACCAAAACATTAATAGTGATTTACTCTGAATTTACTGTGAAATTTAGTTTCAACTTTATTTTTTATATGTTTTACAAATTTTCCACAATTAGAATACACTAATTTTATATTAGAAAAAGAAAGTTAGTTCAAAAATACATTTGCACCTCACTGTCCCTTGAACCCCTGCCACAGGCCTGAGCACCTTTTAGGTAATAGCGACCTATAATGAATCCTTATGAGATTGCTTAGGATTCTGGTGAACTTCTATTGCTCCTTGTGGTAAGAATAAAGGGAAAGATGAGATACTGCTCACTTCACTAAAGGATATAGAGTATCTAGTACTTTAACACCACATCACATACATACACACAATAACTTCTTTTGTTAATGTAAAATTAGGGTTTCTCTGTGGGTAATTTACAAATCAAGTCGTTTTTTAAATCCTCCTTCACTAATTATATATTTTGCCTTTTTTTTATTTTGTAATTTCTGCCTCCTTTTGTTTTCATTTTATAAGCTTCTCATTACTTTTCTTCTGCTTACTCTCCAATGACAAATTTTGCAACATACAAGATTCACTTGACCAAGATATGGTATTTGAATATTTTTCTATTCTAAGAAATTTAACAGAAACAGAATTATTTTCCAGTCTTGTAATAACATCGTGCAAAACTTGGGAAGAAAGAAAGTTAAATAGGTAGATAATATTCTATATCAGTTTGGAAGTTTTGTCTAATGATTCTAAAGGAAATAAAGTTCATTTTACCTTGTAGATATATAAAAGTAATACTCATAGACCTTAATCTTTTTTCGATAAAGTACAAAAATGATTACCCAAATACCAATGCACAAATTCTAATTTTAAAAAGAGCTATCTCTGGTACCGTAAAATATTTTCAGATGTTCCAGGCATTCATATTTTGCATTAATTTTACTAATATGTAAGTTTTAATAAGAGCTTTCTGTCTCTCAAAATTTGATGTAATTTTTAAAAAAATCCTTAATTTTATATCACTACACTGATTTCACCTCTTTATATTTGTGGACATTACATATATACATACGTAAGTCTAAGACCCCTGAAGAGCTAAGGTCAATTAGAGATGTTGATCTCATTTGCCTAAAAAACTCTTTCCAGTTCTTTCTCTTTGTCTGGTTGTCTGTTCCACAACTGAGTTTATAATTTAGTTTATAATTTCCTTAACAGCAGAACCTGCAGCTTTTTGAATGATCACAGTAATCCCCTAGAGCCATTGTTTACAATGAATTTTTATTCAATTGCTGTCACTGCAGGGAGTTTTCTTCTCTAGGACACTGAACTTTTGACAGTTCATATGATCTTAACAAATTTCCCAGGTGCTGAACACCATCCAACCTGTATCTTTGGCAGCCTATAGAGGTACTTAAGCCTGCCTTTGTCATGCTTCCTAATGCTGCTTAAGATGCTTTTTGGAGGAAAAAATTTTAGGTGGTTGCTGGAAACCACTTTTAAATGCCTACATTATCAGTGCAAATGTACTATCAAAGAGAATTCACTTACGTGAGAAGGAAACAAATGTCATGCACTTAACAATTTCTGTGAAGAACTATTACAGGAATATGTGTTTGAGTCTTATTTGTCATACCTCCAGATTGTAGGGACAAGTTTGCTCTCTTTCATTCATGCAAAAACTTGTATAAAATGTGTACTTCACCTTGCACATAAATCTGGATAAATTTAGGGTAAGCACCAAATCAGCCCATTTATCAATCTTGCTTATTATGGGATTTCAAATAAGTTTTAAAATAGCAGCATGTATTTATTGGCTAGCAGAATTGAAATAATGGTCAATTGGTTCATGATATGGATGAATAATATTAAGACGTAGGAAGAAAGTATTTAAAATCTTCATAAAATCTTCAAATTATATCTAAATGTTAAATTTGTGTTTATACCTTTTCCTTTTCCCTTATTTATTAAGCACTTATTTTATATACATTATCCACAAAACCGTAGGAAGTAGACATTTATAACCCCACTTTGTAAAGCAATGATTAGAACACAGGTTTATCTAACTTCAAAACCCATGCACTTAAATGCTTATGCAAGTTTTTCCCTGTTTGAAAACAGTTATCAGAGTGTATTTTTTGGCACTTTTTAATATAGCAGCTCAGAAAATGACCCCCTTCCTGTGCTTGGGGTTCTACATTGGTAAGAGTCAGTTTTTGTGGGAGAGTCCACTGCTAATGCCTAGAAGGCAAGATACCGGTGCTAACAGACCCCTGGCAACTAGGGCACAGACTAATGTGCTAAACTCAACAAATCGGGTGTCCCCACCTAGAATTTTGAGTCTACCATGAGGAATCAAAAAGAGACAGTTGGAATTCACTTCCAATTTTGGCAGCACCAAGTACCTAGTTTCCAGTGATGATGGTGGCAGCAGATTCAAGAATTCAAGAGACTAGTGGTGGTGCCACCAGTGGCACTGTTATAAGCAGTCAATTTCCATGGCATAATTTGGCTATGTCAGTGCTACATTGCTCTGAGCCTAGTGCTGTGCCTAGTTATCCAGCCTTTTCATTAAATTTGTGATCTTCCTCATGTCCAGCCAACAAATCTCTTTTCAACTTTAGTTAACCAGAACTGTCTCTATATCTTATATACTTACAGGTTGCCACTCAACTGAAGACTACATTTCCCAAATATCCTTGCAACTAGGTTGGTTTATGTAACAAAGTTTGGCTTATGGGATGTGAGTGGTAATGAAGAGTACAACTTCTATTTCATGATATTAAAGGAAAGGCATTCTTTCCACTTTACCTTCTCCCTTTACTGCTAGCTAGAAGGCGGGTGTGCTAGTTTCCTAGCATTGCTGCAACAATTACCACAAAGTGAGTGGCTTAAAACAGAAATTTATTCTCTCAGAGTTCTACACCAAAAATCTGAAATCAAGGTGTCATCAAGGCTGGTTCCTTCTGAGGACCTGAAGGAGCAACTATTCCATGACTCTCTCCTAGCTTCTGGTGGCTTCTTGCAACCCTTTTGTTCCTTAGCTTGTTCCTTGCCTCACTCCAATCTATGCCTTCATCTTCACATCTATGTGAACTTCTCCCCTCTGTGTTTCTTTCTGTCTCTTTTAAGGATATTTGT